>SNQJ01S0029218.1:9407-29715 GCA_010110895.2 Picea sitchensis
CAATAGACTTGAAACCTAGAACCAAACCGATAGCAAGAATGCCATATCGAATGCCAATGGCTGAATTGCAGGAGTTGAAAATGCAATTGAAGGAGTTGTTGGATTTGTGACTAATACGTCCAAGCATGTCACTGTGGGGTGCGTCAATGATCTTTGTTAAAAAGAAGGATGGATCGTGGAGGATTTTCATTGACTACCGTCAGTTGAACAAAGCGACGATCAAGAACCAGTATTCATTACCAAGAATAGATGATTTGTTTGACCAGATGAAGGGAGTGACGATGTTTTCGAAGATTGATTTGAGATCGAGATATCATCAATTATGGATTAAAGAAGAAGATATTCGTAATACTACATTTAAGACGAGATTCAGGCACTACGAGTTTACAGTTTTACCTTTCAGATTGACGAACGCCCCAGGAGTATTCATGAGTTTGATGAATGGGGTGTTCCATGAATAATTGGATAAATTCATTCAAGTATTTATTGATGACATATTGATTTATTCTTAGATGAAAGAAGAACATGAAAAACATTTAATATTGGTCCTATAGTGTTTACGAGAAAACAATTTGTATGGAAAGATATCAAAATGTTCTTTTTACCAATTGAAGATTCACTATTTGGGACATATCATATATGGTGAAGGTATCCCTGTGGATCCAAAAAATTCGAGGATATTATGGAATAGCCAACACCAACAAACGTACAAGAAGTATACAACTTTATGGGTTTAATAGGATGTTACCGATGGTTCATCGAAGGTTTTTCGAAAATAGCAAATCCGATCACATAATTGCAAAAGAAAAACAAGAAGTTCACTTGGACAGATAAATGTGTGAAAGAATTTCAAAAGCTTAAGAAGTTGTTGATGACAACACCGATACTAAAAGTCCCCGACATGGAAGGTTTAGGTATGCACAAATGCATCCAAGGAAGGTTTAGGTGGAGTTTTGATGCAAGACGATCGAGTGATCACTTACATTTCAAGGAAATTGAGAAAGCATGAGGAGAACTACACAACACATGACTTGGAGTTATTGACTATTGTGTATGCCTTGAGAGTTTGGAGACACTACCTGATTGGACAAAAATTTGAATTAAAGACAGATCACTGTGGATTACAACATATATTTATGCAGAGTGACTTGAATGCATGACAGAGGCATTGGTCATAATTACTTAGCGAATACAACTTCGAGATTACTTACATTAAAGGAATGATGAACATAGTGGCAGATGCGTTGATTTGGAGACCACACATAAATAGATGATTTTAGGGGATAAATTTCACAAATGGGATAATTTTCCATGGTTTTTCCCCAAAAAAGATTCGACAATTTCCATTTTTTCTAAAAATGATTTGCCCAAATTCTAGATAATAAAATTATTTTACCTTAAAAATCGCTAAAATTTTATAGAATCTATATAAGATCCTTTGAAATTTGAATATTTTTACAAAAATATCGCCAAACATTTTACATTTTGCATATTAAGGACTAGTAATATTAGCCTAGGTTTCTACAATTTAATATAAATTTCCATCCTTAAAATCATCCCTACACACATATTCTCGGTAATACCTCTTAAGACAAATCTTCAAGAAAAGATTCTAACTTTACAGATTGACGATGAATGTTATAAGGAAGTTAAGGATAACATTGGACAAAATACCATGCTGATACCGAAGATTGAAGGATATTCCTTAGACAACAATGGATTGTTGAGATTTAATGGAAGAATTTACGTACCACCTAAGGACGAATTAATAAGTTTGATCAGTGTACATGGCTCATTCGGGGGTCACGAAGATGAAGGAAGACCTTAAGAATTTATTCTTCAGGAAGGGAATGAAAACTGACATAGTTGATTTCGTGGCGAGATGCTAGAGTGTCAGCAATTGAAAGCTGGACACAAAGATCTAGCAGGATTGTTACAACCATAAGCTATTCCTTAATCTAAATGGGAGGTCATTTCGATGGACTTTATTGTTGGATTTCCACTGACGACAAGGAGCCACGACTCGATTTTCGTGGTAGTAGACACTCTAACGAAGAGTGCACACTTTATTCCAGTACGTACTATGTATCAAGCGTCAAACATCATGAGAGTATTTGTTATTGATATTGTGAGATTACATGGTATACCAAGAAGGATCATATCTGATCGAGGATAGATGTTTATAGAATGATTTTGGACCAGTTTCCAGGAGACTTTGGGAACGCAACTGAATTTCAGTACAACATATCACCCCGATATAGACAGAAAAATAGAAAGAACGAACCAAATTTTGGAGGATATGATACGTATGTACGTAATGGACCAACAAAAACATTGGGAAGATTTCTTGCCTCTAGTAGAGTTTTCATACAACAATAGTTATCAGAGTACCATTAATATGGCACCATTTGAATTCCTTTACAGGCGACCATCTTGGATGCTGTTGAGTTGGGATCGACTTGAGGATAGGGTCTTGGTAGGACCAAAAGTGATTCAAGAAATGGAAGAATAGATGAAATCAATAAGACAAAGGATTAAAGAAGCACAAGATTGGTAGAAGAGTTATGTCGATGCGCATCGTGTTGACCATAGTTATGAAGTTGGTGACAGAGTTTTCTTGCAAGTGAAACCGCACAAGAGTACGACCGCACAAGAGTACGATCAAGTTTGGAAAGGGTGCTAAACTCTCTCCTAGGTTTGTGGGACCTTTTGAGGTTGTGGAAAAGAAAGGACCCGTGGCTTATTGACTAGCCTTGCTTGATTCTTTGAGGCATATGCATGATGTATTTCATGTATATGTATTGAGACATTATATTAGTGATCCTTCACATGTTATTGACATAAGTTATTTGCAGGTGTCAGATGAGGGTGCTCTCATGGCGGAGCTAATCCACATTCTAGACCATTGCATTCGAAAACTATGACGTCGAATAGTCGATTAGGTCAAGGTTCAATGGGACAACTATAGCCCACACTCGACTACCTGGGAGGATGCATATGTGATGCGTCAACAATTTCCTTATTTGTTTAATAGATTATACTTATAGATCTATGCCAAATATTTATTTACTTGCATTTATATACTGTAAAAAAATTGGGATGAAGTTTAAAACAAGAGGAGGTGTATGTAACATCTTGCTCTACCAAGCACACTTTATTGACCTATTCTTTGAGGACACTTGCGTGCAAGTGATTCGGTTATGGTACATTGTGACTTGATTTCTATTATAGATTTTACATGTATTGACAAATGCTATTGATGAGTTTTCCTAACTATGCAGGATACATGACAGATTATGGATGCTGATGACATCAATGGATTTCCCTGGACTCCAGATTGAGTTAGGGAGTGGATTTTGTTTTGTTTGATTATTTCATTTATGCACATATGACATATGATTTATTATAGTATGATATATGTATATGGATCATTGACAGTGTTTTGTCATTGGATGCAGGTTGACGATGCTTGCTAATCCAACTCACACAAGGAGTAAAGGGGCCATGCACATAAACTAGATATTGAGGGAGAGGTGTGTCAGCATCCCTGTCATAGCCTACTCGCACTCTCGCCATGGCTCGAATGATAGGTTAATGATTACCTAGTTCGAGAGGTCCACGATGTCATGGGGGAAGACTGAGACAGTCGCTCACAAATATTTCTAAGGAGTGTACAATAAGGTAGAGTCCTTATTCCTTAGAAGCCCTTATTCTCTCACAAGGTCGACCGAGTGGAGTGTTGACTCCAAGGGTCGGAAAAAATTTCAAAACCAAACAAAAGGTGAGTGGCACTCTTAGAGCACAGAGGTGCGTCTTGAAGGGCATGTCACTTAATTGTAAACTTGAGTCAATAAATCTAGGTGGCCTAGAAAACCCTGAATTGATTAGACCCTGTCGAATTAACTTATTTAATTAAAAAATGAATTTATTAATTATAAATCCCAATAAAAGCCTAAGTTTATCTCTAAGACTAAGCCTAAGTCTAAGTTTAGTTAGGGGATTAAATTAAATATTAAATAAATCAAAAGAAAAGAGATAAATCAATTTAAGGAAAGTTGTGAATAAAAATCTAAAGATTGGATAAAATGCACATGTGTGCATGAAATTAATAAATTGGATTATTAAAATAGAAGAATTAATAATATGAGAGAATAGAAGTACACTTGGAAAATAATCTTGAGTAAACCTACCACTAGTGTAACTAGAAGAAGACTCATAATCCAACTCTAACTAAGATCTAGTTAGGAGACACTCATTAAATGAGAATCTGGGGAATAAAGGGACAACTGAGAGCAAAAATAGGAACACTTAGAGAGTGTGAGGGAAATAGACTTTTTAAATAAAATAAAATTTGTAATTACTTGTGCAACTTGGGGAGAGTATGACAAGTGTGTGGGTGAATAATCCTAAGTTATTTAATTAAAAGTTAATTAAATTGTGCATGTGGACTTGTGTCAATGAAGAAAATTGTATAAAACAAATGGTGTAGAGGATAAAAAGGGGGGATCTTGGTTTTGGTAAGGTTATGCTCCCAAAATTTGTTTGACTATATTTTGCTTGTGAGAGTTGGGATATCAAGCTTGGAGAGGGAGTGAAAGCTCTTCCTTGCGAGACAAACTTGGAGCTATTGTTTTTCTAGTTTTTGTGTGTGGCCCCTTTGCGGCTCGGGGGGATAAGGGGGAAGAAGAGTACCTGTAGCGTTCACTGGGAGGTACCAGTGAAGTTGGGTGATTAGTAAGTGGGAATATAGAAAGAGTGCATGACTTGGACAAGCAATGTTAACTCTCTATCTTATTGGTTCCGATATTTAAAATTTGAGCATTTTTATCGTAGCATAAATAAATTACCAATCAAATTGATAATCGATTGTGGATCTATTTGTGAATTGCAATAAAGATGTATGATCGTTGTGGAATATTGTGGAATGGTATCGAATTGAACTTAGTTTACATTATGGATTCTATTACTGCTCATAAGATTACAATGAGATTTGTTGAATGCACTGGCGAATGAATGGTTTCTTTTCCTATAATAAACAACGTGAAATATCACAAGAAATAATTTAAGCTACTCCTTTACACATTGAGTGCACCCTTATTAAATTGTTGTCTTAAATATTAAGGTAAATCAGAGGGCTTATTCGACCCAAATTTCGCTTGGTAATATAATACCTAAGGTACCACATGTTAAGTAAGCAATGATCAGATATTGTAAGGGAAGCCTAAACTTAATTTTATTTTGGTAGTAGTTCGACCCCATACTTACACTTATGTTCATTTTGGTTAGAAAACAAAACAAGGGAAAATATATTACAATAATAAATGAGACCATGTAGTCATGGGATTAGTCATGACAAGTTTCACTCCTTAGATGGTTATTTTAAGTTCTTATTCACCTACATATATGTTATAATTAGAAAAGGGAAGGTATACAAATCATGTACTTAAATTGTCACTTAAGAGTCATGGAATTGATTGGTATCAGGACTTAATGAATGAATAAATTATATATCACGTAGATAGCTCTGGGCCCAAAATTAAATAATCATGTTCATTTATTTGTATGCATTTACAATTCTTAGAGATCACGTAAGAGTTATGGAAAGGAAGTTAGAGTGAAATGATAAAGCTTAAGGAATAAATTGTATTAACTCCTTGTCTTAGTAAGCCTATGTGAATCCAAATGACCCATTTGAAAGCAGGAAGAAACTTGCTAAATATTGGAACGTCATGGTTTGTGTGGATATTCGACACCTTGGAATGCACCCACTTTTATAAATTGAATTGTGTTTCGAATACGATACAATTAGTTAGGTAATTGGGATTAATGTGAATTTATGCTTGGGTTGGGAATTTATATATGTAAGAATACTCTCACATAATTAGTTATCTATGAATTCCTTAAATATAAATATTCAATATTTGAAAATTATTGTGGTAGCTTTAAAACTATTGTTTCCTTGAACCTAATCAAATATATATATATTGGTTAGATGGTGCATGGATATATTAAGGGAATTATTGTTTTCTTTTATTATTTCACATGCATGTTTTGTATTTAAACAAAGTATTAGTTATGTTGCCTTTTTAAGATGATATAAAATGTTCATGCCCGTACAACATGGGTAGTGCTTCATGATTGTAAAATTGTAGTATATTATACTTTATGTTTAAGAAATTTATGAAGGGTATTGTTGTTGATTGGGTCATGAATTTTGGAGTATGATTGTGGATAAGGGAATTAGATATCTCCTTGTTCTTCAGAATAGTCGCCAGTCCTGAGACCTTAAGTGGTCAAAATCAATCGGATGAATCCTGGACTTGAGCGTTGATTATGTATCTTGGAGGTCCTAACCTTGCAGGATAGGTTGGGCGGGTAGATTCCTTATATTATCTTATGTGATGTGGTTAATTGATTAATAGTGTTGTTGCATTCATAGTTATTTTGTAGTTATTAATGTATGTTGTGACACATCTCACTTGTTCTAACTATTGTTTAAAAAAATGATATATACCTCTTTTGTACTCACTCATTTGTTGTCATAATGGAGGGGTCGTTACATATGGTATCAGAGTGGGTTCAACCTTGCGACATTGGACCGCTACGCCTTCCACTGTGTTAACTGAATGATTAAATTATACTACTAATTAAACTTTGAAAATTGTACATGCAGGTAGTCATGGTTAGAGGACGTTGGGGAAGTAGACAAAATGGTGTTGGAGGAAGAGGTGTGACTCCTCCAATAGTATCCATGCCAGAAGGGTCTAACCCCCAAGGAGATGAGAATATTACTGAGTAGGAGCAGGTTGTTGTGGAAGATGTGGTAGGTATGATGAGATCTTTCTAGATGATGTCAGAGGAGTTGATCAACCGCTTGGATCAAGATGAGGGCAGGGCATCTGTACCCAATGAGGGTTCACAATGCGCCTCGGCTAGTAGTGGTAGTATTTACAAAGAACTTGAGAAGGTGAAGTTTTCGGAGTTCATGGGTGCCACAGACGACTCAATCTCCGAGGCATGGTTGGAGAACATGGATATGTGCTTCGCACTTCGTGATTACACCTCCAACATGAAAGTCTGCATGGAAGTCTTTCAAATGAAGGGGAGTGATCTTCTATGGTGGAAGACGCTCCTACACCAACTAAACATGGTCTTCGAAGACGTGTCATGGGAGCTGTTTGAGGAACGGTTCCGGGAGAGGTACTTGTCTGAGGAATTAATGGAGCACCAACTTAATGGGTTCAATGCCTTACTACATGGTGTTCATACGGTGCTAGAGTACGAGGCCAGATTCATGGAGCTACTTAGGTATGATTCACATTTGAACAAAGAGAAGTTAAAGGTCAACAAGTTTGTGTTCATCCTTAACTTCAACATTCGTGCGAAGGTGAGGATACTAATGCCTCAGATGTTGCACGATGCAGTTCAGAAGGCCCTCATAGCTGAGGACGAGATGAACAATGGCAGTCAGAGTAAGACTCCTTCTAGATCGATTGGATAGACAACATCAGGAGTGCAACAACATTAAACACCATCTAGATAGACTTCAGGGCCTCGAGATACACACAAAGGACCTATGTTCATGACACCACGATGACAGACTCCTCAACAGAGGAATCCTTACAAAGGACCACAACAATAGCAGTAGTGTCGCCCGCAGCAACAACAACAGTTTAGGCCTGTTCAACAGAACAAAACAGGATCACAAACTGTTAGACCAACAACTTCTACTTCAAGGACCAGGAGTACTAGACCAGAGACTAGATGTTGGACATGTGGAGAGCCACATTACTAGTGAGACTGCCTGATTGAGAAGGCCAAAGAGGCTAGATCATTTGGACCCACTACAGTTGGATATTTGGGCAAGGCTCATAGGATACATGCAGTGGTGAACAACTGCCAGGCCGAGCACCAGTCCACTGTGCTCGAGACGTCAAGTACAATCGTCGATCAAATTTTTAGTATTTTGATAGATCCAAGTGCTATAAAGAGATTTATATCTAGTGCAATGCTAAAGAGAATTAAGTTAAAGGAAGTCGAGTAGGATAAGTTCAGATACATAAAAATGGCTTCAGGTACCAAACAAAAGGTTGGAGGAAAGGTTATAGACTATAAAATTAACTTGGGAGACTTTATAAGGAAGGACAACCTATATGTCACAATATTAGGATCCTATGACATAGTGATTTGTATGGATTGGTTAGAATCACATGATGCGATACTTAACTGTAAGAACAAACAGATAAGCTTGAATGATGATTTGGGACAGAGTAGAGTGATTGTAAGAATGAACTAGGGGTTGTCCTTGACATTTACTTCTTCTTTACAGCTACAGAAGAGTATGCGCAAGGGATGCAAGATTTATGAAATCTTAGTGCTAAATGAAAAGGGTGAGGAGGAAGGACTAGAAAACCTTCTTGTAGTGCAATATTTTGAAGATGTGTTTCCAGAAGAGTTACCAGGGTTACCACCCGAAAGAGAGTTGGAGTTTACAATAGACTTGAAACCTAGAACCGAATCGATAGAAAGAACTCCATATCATATGTCAACGCCTAAATTGCAAGAGTTGAAAATGAAATTGAAGGAGTTGTTGGATTTGGGACTAATACATCCGAGCGTGTCACCATGGGGTGCACTAATGATCTTTGTTAAAAAGAAGGATGGATCGTGGAGGATTTGCATTGACTACTGTCAATTGAACAAAGCGACGATCAAGAACCAATATCCGTTGCCAAGAATAGATGATTTGTTTGACTAAATGAAGGGAGAGAAGGTGTTTTCGAAGATTGATTTGAGACCGGGATATCATCAATTATGGATTAAGGAAGAAGATATCCCTAAGACCGCATTTAAGATGAGATTCAGATACTATGAGTTTATGGTTTTACCTTTCGGATTGACGAACGCCCCATGAGTATTCATGAGTTTGATGAATGGGGTGTTCCATGAATACTTGGATAAGTTCATTCAAGTATTTATTGATGACATACTGATTTATTCTTGGAAGAAATAAGAGCATGATGAACATTTAATATTGGTCCTATAGTGTTTATGAGAAAACAATTTGTACGACAAGCTATCGAAGTGTTCCTTTTACCAATCAAAGAATCACTATTTGGGACATATCATATTTGATGAAGGTATCACTGTGGATCCAAAAAATGTCGAGGCTATTATGGAATGACCAACACCAAAAAACGTACAAGAAGTACGTAGTTTTATGGTTTTAGCAGGATATTACTGACGGTTCATCGAAGGTTTTTCGAAAATAGTAAATTTGATCATAGAATTGCAAAATAAAAACAATAAGTTCATTTGGACAGAGAAATGCACAAAAGCATTTCAAAAGCTTACTAATTGTTTGACGACAACAACGATACTAAAAGTACCCGACATGGAAGGTTTAGGTATGCATAGATGCATCCAAGGAAGGTTTAGTTGGATTTTTGATGCAAGAAGGTCGATTGATCGCTTACATTTCAAGGAAGTTGCGAAAGCATGAGAATAACTACACAACACATGACTTGGAGTTATTGACTATTGTGTATACCTTGAGAGTTTGGAGACACTATTTGATTGGAATTTTTTTTGAATTAAAGACAGATCATTGTGCATTACACCACATATTTACACAGAGTGACTTGAACACACGACAAAGGCATTGGTCATAATTACTTAGCGAATATGAATTCAAGATTACTTACATTAAAGGAAGGATGAATAGAGTGGCAGATGCATTGAGTCGGAGACCACGCATATTCTCGGTAATACCTCTTAAGATGAATCTTCAAGAAAATATTCTAACTTTATAGATCAACGATCATTGTATAAGGAAGTTAAGGATAACATTGGACGAAATACCATGATGATACCGAAGTTTGAAGGTTATTCCTTAGACAACGATGGATTGTTGAGATTTAATGGAATAATTTATGTACCACCTAACGATGAATTAAGAAGTTTGATCTTGGGTGAAGCTCATAGATTAGTGTACATGGCTCATCCTAGAGTCACAAAGATGAAGGTAGACTTTAATCCTTTATTCTTCTGGAAGGGAATGAAATATGACATAGTTGGTTACATGGAAAAATGTCTAGAATGTCAACAAGTAAAGGCTGAACACAAAGATCCAGTGGGATTTTTACAACCACACGCTATTCCTGAATCAAAATGGGAGGTCATTTCGATGGACTTTATTGTTGGATTTCCATTGACGACAAGGAGACACGACTCGATTTTTGTGGTAGTAGACACTCTGATGAAGAGTGCACACTTTATTCCATTACATACGACGTATCAGGCACCATACATCGCGAGATTATTTGTTAGCGAGATTGTGAGATTACATTGTGTACCAATAAGGATCATATCTGATCGAGGATCAATGTTCACAAAACGGTTTTGGACTAGTTTCCAAGAGGATTTGGGAACATAGCTGAATTTTAGTACAACATATCACCCTGAGATAGACAAACAAATAGAAAGAACAAACCTAATTTTGGAGGATATGATACCTATGTACGTAATGGACCAACAAAAATGTTGGGAATATTTCTTGCCTCTAGTAGAGTTTTCATACAACAATAGTTATCAGAGTACCATTAAGATGACACCGTTTGAATTCCTTTACCGGCGATCGTCTCGGACGTCGTTGAGTTGGGATCGACTTGAGGATAGGGTCTTGGTAGGACCAGAAGTGATTCAAGAAATGGAATAACATATGCAATCGATAAGACAAAGGATTAAAGAAGCACAATATCAGTAGAAGATTTATGCTGATGCACATCGTGTTGACTGCAGTTATAAGTTGGCGACATAGTTTTCTTGCGGTTTTTTCCACACAAGAGTACGATCAAGTTTGGAAAGGGTGCTAAACTCTCTCCTAGGTTTGTGGGACCTTTTGAGGTTGTGGAAAATAAAGGACCCATGGCTTATAGACTACCCTTTCCTGATTCTTTGAGGCGTATGCATGATGTATTTCATGTATCTATATTGAGACATTATATTAGTGATCCTTCACATGTTATTGACATGAGTTATTTGCAGGTGTCAGATGAGGGTTCTCTCATGGCAGAGCCAATCCACATTCTAGACCATCGCATTCGATAACTATGGCATCAAATAGTCGATTAGGTCAAGGTATAGTGGGACAACTATAGCCCACACTCGGCTAACTGGGAGGACACATATGTGATGTGTCAAAAGTTTCCTTACTTGTTTGATAGATTGGACTTATAGATCTATGTCAGATATTTATTTACTTGCATTTATATACTGTAAAAACTTCAGGATGAAGTTTAAAACAAGAGGGGGTGTATGTAACATCCCGCTCTACCAAGCACACTTTATTGACTTATTCTTTGAGGACACTTGCGTGCAAGTGATCCGGTTATGGTACATTGTGACTTGATTTCGATTATAGATTTTACATGATGATGATGATGATGATTTGTTGTGAATTATTTTTATATTGATGTATATGTATTGACAAATGATATTGATGATTTTTCCTGAGTGTGCAGGACACATGACATATTATGGATGCTGATGGCATTAATGGACTTCCTTGGACTCTAGATTGAGTTAGGGAGTGGATTGTGTTTTGTTTGAGTATTTTATTTACGCACATATTCCATATGATTTATTATAGTATGATATATGTATATCGATCATTGACAATGTTTTGTCATTGGATGCAGGATGGCGATTCTTTCTAATCCGACTCACATAATGAGTAAAGGGGCCATGCACAGAAACCAGATATTGAGGGATAGGTGTGGAAGTATCCCTATCACATCCTACTATCACTCCCGCCATGTCTCGAATGGTAGGGTAACAATTACCTAGTTCGAGAGGTCCACGATGTCATGGGGGAAGACTGAGACAGTCGCTCACGAAGATTTCTAAGGAGCGCGCAATAAGGCATAGTCCTTATTCCTTAGAAGCCTTTAGTCTCTCACAAGGTCGACCGAGTGGAGTGTTGACTCCAAGGGTCAGAAAAACTTCCAAAACCAGCCAAAAGGCGAGTGGCACCATTGGAGCACAGAGGTGCATCTTGAAGGTCATGTCACATAATTGTAAACTTGAGTCAATAAATCTAGGTGGCCTAGAAAACCCTGAATTAATTAGAACCTGTCGGATTAACTTATTTAAATAAACAATGAATTTATTAATTATAAATCCCAATAACCTCCTAAGCTTAGCTCTAAGACTAAGCCTAAGTCTAAGTTTAGTTAGGGGATTAAATTAAATATTAAATAAATCAAAATAAAAGAGATAAATCAATTTAAGGAAATATGTGA
Organism: Picea sitchensis; assembly: GCA_010110895.2. NCBI lineage: Eukaryota > Viridiplantae > Streptophyta > Pinopsida > Pinales > Pinaceae > Picea > Picea sitchensis. The sequence goes on from SNQJ01S0029218.1 coordinate 21,710, forward strand.
ATAAAAATATAAAGATTGGATAAAATGCACATGTGCGCATGAAATTAATAAATTGGATTTTTAAAATAGAATAATTAATAATATGAGAGAATAAGAGTACACTTGGAAAAGAATCTTGAGTAAACCTACCACTAGTGTAACTAGGAGAAGACTCCTAATCCAACTCTAGCTAAGATCTAGTTAGGAGACACTCATTAAATGAGAATCTGGGGAATAAAGGGACAACTAAGAGAGAGAATAGGAACACTTAGAGAGTGTGAGGGAAATAGACCTTTTAAATAAAATAAAATTTGTAATTACTTGTGCAACTTGGGGAGAGTATGACAAGTGTGTGGGTGAATAATCCTAATTTATTTAATTAAACGTTAATTAAATTGTGCATGTGGACATGTGTCAATGAGGAAAATTCTATAAAACAAATGGTGTATAGGAGAAAAATGGGAGATATTGGTTTTGGTAAGGTTATGATGATAATTATTTTTTGACTATGTTTTACTTGTGAGAGTTGGGATATCAATCTTGGAGAGGGAGTGGAAGCTCTTCCTTGCGAGGCAAACTTGGAGCTATTTTTTTTTCTGATTTTTTTGTGTGGCCCCTTTGCGGCTCGGGGGGATAAGGGGAAGAAGAGTACCACTAGCATTGGCTGGGAGGTACCGATGAATTCGGGTGATTAGCAGGTGGGAGAACATAAGGAACACATGACTTGGATGGGCATCGTCAACTCTCTATCTTTTTGGTTTCGGTATTTAAAATTTGAGCATTTTTATCGTAGCATCACTCAATTACCAATCGAATTAATAATCCGTTGTCGATCTATTTGTGAATTGCAATAAAGATGTATGATCACTATAGAATATTGTGGAATGGTATCGAATTGAACTTAGTTTACATTGTAGATTCTATTACTATTCATAAGATTACATTTAAATTTGTTGAATGCACTGGCGAATGGATGATTTCATTTCCTATAATACTGATTAAAAAAAAATGTGACTGAGTCGATTTTGAAATTATGGATCTAATATGCATTCAAGATTTCATTAAAATCTACGCCATAGATATTTTGAAGTGAAATCGAATTTGACAACGTGAATGTGATACGAATCCTCTCAGTTTGGTGTGGTTAAATACAATTTTCAATACTTAATTGTGGAGTAATAAGAATGTAAGGTGAAATATTAGTGTGGATATAACAGTAATGACAAGTGTCTGAATGGATTTAACCCCAGTTTAAAGATTCTTAAATGGCATAATGTAAATGGTTTCTCTCGTCTTTAATTTAAATTGCTTGTTGCTTTCTCCTTGAAAATTTATTATACAGTGTCATAGAAATTTATTAAATCGTTTTCTTAAATATTAAGGTAAATCTGAGGGCTTATTCGACCCAAATTTCTCTTGGTAAATCTGAGGGATCAATGTTTACAAGACGATTTTGGACCAGTTTCCAAGAGGATTTGGAAACATAGCTGAATTTCAATACAACATATCACCCTGAGATAGATGGAAAAACAGAAAGAACGAACCTGATTTTGGAGGATATGATACCTATGTACGTAATGGACCAACAAAAATGTTGGGAATATTTCTTGCCTCTAGTAGAGTTTTCATACAAAAATAGTTATCAGAGTACCATTAAGATGACACCGTTTGAATTCCTTTACGAGCGATCATCTCGGACGTCGTTGAGTTGGGATCGACTTGAGGATAGGGTCTTGGTAGGACCAGAAGTGATTCAAGAAATGGAAGAATAGATGCAATCGATAAGACAAACGATTAAAGAAGCACAAGATCAGTAGAAGAGTTATGCTGATGCACATCGTGTTGACCGCAGTTATGAAGTTGGTGACATAGTTTTCTTGTGGTTTTTACCACTCAAGAGTACAATCAAGTTTGGAAAGGGTGATAAAATCTCTCCTAGGTTTGTGGGACCTTTCGAGGTTATGGAAAATAAAGGACCCGTGGCTTATCGACTAGCCTTTCCTGATTCTTTGAGGCGTATACATGATGTATTTCATGTATCTGTATTGAGACATTATATTAGTGATCCTTCACATGTTATTGACACGAGTTCTTTGTAGGTGTCGGATGAGGTTTCTCTCATGGTGGAGCCAATCTGCATTCTGTAACATCACATTCGACAACTACAATGTCAAATAGTCAATCAAGTCAAGGTCTAGTGGGACAACTATAGCCCACACTCGACTACTTGGGAGGACGCATATGTGATGCGTCAACAATTTCCTTACTTGTTTGATAGATTAGACTTATAGATCTATGTCAGATATTTATTTACTTGCATTTATATACTACAAAAACTTCGGGACAAAGTTGAAAACAAGAGGGGGTGTATGTAACATCCCGCTCTAACAAGCACACTTTATTGACTTATTCTTTGAGGACACTTGCGTGCAAGTGATCCGGTTATGGTACATTGTGACTTGATTTCGATTATAGATTTTACCTGATGATGATGATGATGATGTGTTGTGACTTATTGTATATCGATGTATATGTATTGACAAATGCTATTGACGAGTTTTCTTGAGTGTGCATGACACATGATAGATTATGGATGTTGATGACATCATTGGACTTCCTTGGACACCATATTGAGTTAGGGAGTGGATTTTGTTTTGTTTGAGTATTTCATTTACGCACATATGACATATGATTTATTATAGTATGATATATGTATATGGATCATTGACAATGTTCTGTCATTGGATGTAGGCTGACGATGCTTGCTAATTCGACTCACATAAGTTGTAAAGGGGCCATGCACAAAAACCAGATATTGAGGGAGAGGTGTGGAAACATCCCTGTCACAGCCTAATAGCACTCCCACCATGGCTTGAATGGTAGGTTAACGATTACCTAGTTCGAGAGGTCCATAATGTCATGAGGGAAGACTAAGACAGTCACTCAAAAATATTTCTAAGGAGCACGCAATAAGGAAGAGTCTTTATTCCTTAGAAGCCCTTAGTCTCTCACAAGGTCAACTGAGTGGAGTGTTGATTCCAAGGGTCAGAAAAACTTCCAAAACCAGCCAAAAGGAGAGTGGCACCCTTGGAGCATGGAGGTGCGTCTTGAAGTGCACGTCATGTAATTGTAAACTTGAGTCAATAAATCTAGGTGGCCTAGAAAACCCTGAATTGATTAGACCCTGTCGGATTAACTTATTTCATTAAATAGTGAATTTATTAATTATAAATCCCAATTAAATCCTAAGTTTATCTCTAAGACTAAGCCTAAGTCTAAGTTTAGTTAGGGGATTAAATTAAATATTAAATAAATCAAAATAAAAGAGATAAATCAATTTAAGGAAAAATGTGAATAAAAATCTAAAGATTGGATAAAATGCACATGGGTGCATGAAATTAATAAATTGGATTTTTAAAATAGAAGAATTAATAATATGAGAGGATATGAGTACACTTGGAAAAGAATCTTGAGTAAAGCTACCACTAGTTTAACTAGAAGAAGACTCCTAATCCAATTCCAACTAAGATCTAGTTAGGAGACACTCATTAAATGAGAATATGGGGAATAAAGAGACAACTAAGAGATAAAATAGGAACACTTAGAGAGTGTGAGGGAAATAGACTTTTTAAATAAAATAAAATTTGTAATTACTTGTGTAACTTGGGGAGAGTATGACAAGTGTGTGGGTGAATAATCCTAATTTATTTAATTAAAATTTAATTAAATTGTGCATGTGGACATGTGTCAATGAGAAAAATTCTATAAAACAAATGGTGTATAGGAGAAAAAGGGGGGATCTTGGTTTTGGTAAGGTTATGCTGCCAAAATTTGTTTGACTGTGTTTTACTTGTGAGAGTTGGGATATCAATATTGGAGAGTGAGTGGAAGCTCTTCCTTGCGAGGCAAACTTGGAGCTATTATTTTTATGGTTTTTGTGTGTGGCCCCTTTGCAGCTTGGGGGGCTAAGGGGGAAGAAGAGTACCGCTAGCATTGGCTGGGAGATACCGGTGAAGTTGGGTGATTAGCAAGCGGGAGAAACAAAGGAGTGCATGACTTGGAGGGGCAACGTCAACTCTCTGTCTTCTTGGTTCCGATATTTAAAATTTAATCATTTTTATCGTAGAATCAATAAATTACCAATCGAATTGATAATCCAATGTGGATCTATTTATGATTTGCAATAAAGATGTATGATCATTGCAGAATATTGTTGAATGGTATCGAATTGAAATTAGTTTACATTATAGATTCTATTACTGTTCATAAGATTACATTGAGATTTGTTGAATGCACTGGTGAATGAATGATTTCATTTCCTATAATACTCATTAAAAAAAAAAGTGACTAAGTCGATTTCGAAATTCTGGATCTAATAGGCATTCAAGATTTCATTTAAATCTACGCCATAGATATTTTATGGAAGTGAAATCCCTAGTCATACATGTGTATCCCTACACATACAAATCATGTACTTAAATTGTTACTTAAGAGTCAAGGAATTGNAGGGTATTTTAAGTGTGGGAGAAGTGAGTTGACAAACAGGTGCCGATGTTTCATATCGGTCATGAGATATTTTAACTTTCCCTTCAGTCACTTGAATATCTGATCAATATCCCATACAGACTTTCTTGGTTTCTATCTTATTTCGATCATCTCATTCATGTAATGATCCTATGATCTCGGCTTTTGGAACTTATTTATCAGTAACTTATTAATGTCTGTTAGTCTCCTTGTCGTCCTAGGTGCACTGTTTGCATCTAAACTCATGTACCAGTCTAGTGCGTGGTCTGTTAGTGTAATCGCTAGCTGTGCAAGTTTGGTATCTTCATCAGTGATTTGTTTTTCTTCCCAAAGCTTTGCACATATGAACAAGTGTTTCTCATGGTATTTTTTTGCTTCTCCTCAAAATTTGGGTAACCTAATGGTGGGATCATGTCCTTCCATTTTGAACGTTGAACTACTACCTATGCGTGGTGTATATACTTGACTAGTGCTACCTGAAGTGGCTCCTCCAGTCATTGTTCCTTGTGTAGATATACTTCATGTTGTCTGATTTCTTATGAACTTTGTTTGACAAAATGATGGTGTTCTATTTGGTGTATGAGTCACACATGGGTTTATGGGTTCCACACTGACATTAATATGGATACGATTGATGCCTTCTCTTCCCATTCTTGGACCTCTTGTCTTCCTCTCATATGTTGTGCGCATGATTTCCTCAATATACTCCATAGCCCAGAGAACCTCTACCTCTTCCCCATCACTCGCCAAGCCTTCCCTCGTGGCTACGACTCTCTTGTTGGTATTCACCTTCTATTGGTAGGGCACTCCACTACACGTCTTTCCAGTTGTCACCATGATCTGCTTGATCTGGTTGTCGCCCATCATGATTGGGTCCATGGGTTCCTCCTTCTTGCACTTATCCTTTCCTCCTTCCATTTCTCCTCTTTCTGTCAGTGCTTCCCCCCTTCTCCCATGCATGCAGGGAAGTTTAGTTGTCTGACTCCATTGTCAATACTCCTTTATTATACAACAATATCTTAATAGAAGTATACAATGATCGAATGTACCTTCCTCGAGGTCCTTGTAGAAACTCTTTCTCCTTTGCGCTATATGACTTCATTGTGTCAACTGCAAACTATGTTATAAAACCTACCACAATACTGTCAATCCAAAATTCTACAGCATGGGTGAATTTGTTGGTAACCTGCTGTAACTAATCATTCTGTACTAGGGTCCAATATAACTATCGAATCCGGTTCGTTGCTTGGTTATCCTTCAACGTTAGTATCCACTCCTGTAGTAAATGTGGAAAATCACATAAAAAGACTTTGTGCAAATCAGTAAACACGTATCTCTCTAGATATTTGTGAGGTGTTACTCTAGGGTTTCTATGATATTTCTGTGCAAACTCTAGCTCTTTGGTTCTCTACCATCTTTCAATCTCTGCTTTTGTGGGATTCCACAATCTCAACATTCCCTTATATTGGCTCATTGCTCTTTTCCCTAAAATTTTCTTCATCCGCGTTCGACAAATATTCATCTTATCTCCTATACGCATCCCTCTCTTATTCCTACGAATAGAAACAAAACCATTTGTTGGTTACTATTCTTCTATTGTGTTTGAGTTCATTGACCTATGGTTCATGTTTGTCGTGTTTCCAACAAAGCCTCTAAAACTATCGACCCTCCTGGTAAACCATTAGGCAACGAAGCACATAGAATGCATTGCACAGTCTCACCCAAGAGAGATTTAATGGGTGGTTGTAAGAATCATGTTTTTACATCCTAGGATTGAGTGTGATATAACAGAGATATAATATTGAACCATTTATTGTAACTTGTAAACACAGTATATTTTTATCGACTAATTAAGTAGGAAATATAAAAACTCATTCATTCAACATAATAATAACCATTGAAGACAATAAAGATATGCACACATTCATCATGTAACACATATGTTACTATGGTTCACCCCCTCCTGGGCTACGCCCACAAATATTTGGATCTCATCTCTTTTATTATAGTATTTCTGCATCTACATCGTCGCGTGCTTACAACTCTTTTCACTTAGTTAAGATTGATATGAGGCAGACTAGATCGCACCAGGATCCCTAGCCTGCAATCTAACCCTCAATATCTACCCTCCCTCGTCTTCTCTAGCTCAACAACTTATAAAAAATAGATCATACAACAAAATGTCTCATATCACATCAACTCATGCATTACTAAGCGACGCTTTCTACAATAACACCAATAGTAAGAACTTAGAAAATATAACCCCTCTATGATACCTAAGCATTGATATTTATATGTTTCTGGCTCTTCATCCATTACAATACATTACCAAAACCCTAGCCCTAACATCGTTAGGTATTTCCTGCATGCGCGTGTGTTGTTCTTCCTTCCATAAGTCGCTTTCCTCGTGCATGCTTTATTTCCCAAAATCGCCTTGCGTTTCCACCTCAACCTGCCTCCAACACTTGCACACAAACTTTGTTAATACTAGTGGGGTTAAATAATAGTAAAGTATGACGAATATAATTGTGAAGTGTGCCAATATACTTCATTAAAGTTTCATAAGAATCCAAAGGAATGTTTAATGCAAGAGCTTTCTTCCTAAATTCTTCTGTGAAACTTTGTACAGTTTGAACTTTACCTTGTCTTAAATTTTTCCAGTCCATCATTGCTTTATGTAAATAACCCAATGGATAAAATTGCATCATTATTGCTAATTTAAATTCCAACCATGAGGAAAAAAGATTACCACACTTAATTTTGTCTTGAAGTTTTCTCTCCCACCATACGAGATCGATGCCTTCCAATCGAAGAGAGGCCAATTGCACTTTAGCTTTCTCTTCATCAATATATTGAACATGACAATATACTTCAACCTGTCGGATCCAATTATCTATATTTTCAGGATTAACATCTCCATTAAACATAGGTAAAGCACATTTTACATCAAGATTTAACAATGGTTTTTTAAAATAAGTTTTATGGCTAGAATGGTGAGAATGATGAGAATGCTCAGAGGAAGAAGAGTTAGAAATTGATGGTGAAGATGGAGGCTTAGGAGGGTCTCCTCCAACCCCTTGATTCACTAAAGCATTATCATCTTCTTGTGCTTCCTTTTTCTTCCCTTTCATCTTCATCCTCTTCTCATATTCTCCATACATTCACTCAACCATTTCTGACATGCAATAAAAGGCCATATGGAAGTTTTTCTCTTGTTCATCACACTTGTCCTCTTCTTCTATTTTATTCCTTCGGGATGCATGGCCAACTTTGGGATTGAAATTATTAAGAGTTGCTTCACCCTACTTATTCTTGGCCCTATTAAGAATTCACATTCAACAATTCAAGTCAAAGATGACTACTCTGATACCAACATGATCCAGGATATTTTCATCGATGTGACTTATTGAATAACTGTATTAAATGAGCATGAATTGAAGTGCACCATAAAGAATGAATAACTCAATAATGAAGAGACATATGCATCATATATGAACATAAAA
>SNQJ01S0029218.1:38320-51529 GCA_010110895.2 Picea sitchensis
CGTGAGTACAATGACCTGTTTCCCACAACATTTACAAAGATGAATGGTATAGCTGGAGAGTTAGGAGAAATGAATATACCACTTAGACCTGAAGCGATATCGATCAGACAATGACCTTATAGACTAAACCCAATATATAAGTATAAATTCAAAGTTGAGATCGATAGGATGCTCAAAGTCAAAATCATAGAACCGGTCGAAGAATCAGAATGGATAAGCCCAATGGTAGTACAATACAAGAAACAAGGAGGGATAAGGATATGTGTCGACTTGAAGAAGTTGACTGATGCATTCTTACACAACCCATTCCCTACACCTTTCACAGACGAAGTGTTAGAAAACGTAGGCAGACACGAAGCCTACTCATTCACTGATGGATTCTTAGACTACGATCAGATAAAGATATCATAAGAAGACAGATACAAGACCATGTTTGCGACAGAATGTGGATCATATCAGTACACAATCATGTTGTTTGGACTGAAGAATGCACCAACAATATTTTCTAGAGTAGTCATTATTGTGTTTAAGGAATTCATCCACCAGTTTCTCAAGGTATGCCTGGATGATTGGATAGTGTACAATTTGTTGAAATACCATGTAGAAGTCTTACGGATAATGTTAGAAAGATGCAGATAGTGTCAGATATCACTGAACATAAAGAAATGCATATTTGGAACACTGTTTCAGATACTATTAGGCCATATAGTATGCAAACAAGGTTTACTCGTAGATCCCATAAAGATCGCAGTAATCATTAACTTACCACCACCAAAAACAGTCCATCAGTTGAGAGCGACGTTGGGACACATAGGATACTATAGGAAGTTTATCAAATCATACATGCATATTACTGCACCAATGGAAAAGATACTAAGAAAGGACACAAATTTTCAGTGGAATGACGAGTGCCAACATGGTCTGGATACCCTGAAGGAAAATATGGTCACTGCACCAATATTAGTATTTCCATATTGGGAGAAGACATTCCATGTGCATGTAGATGCATCATCCATAGCACTAGAAGTTATCTTGGTGCAACCAGGAGCGGGAGACTTGTATCACCCGATAGCATTTGCAAGAAGAAAATTGTCAGAATTGGAGCAGAAATATAACACTACAGAAAGGGAAGGCCTAACTATGGTCTACGCACTACAAAAGTTTAGACACTAATTATTGGGAAAATAATTTAAGAAGTTTACAGATCACTCAGCCCTAAAATACCTAGTAAACAAGCCAGTGTTTGGGGGGAGAATCTGTTGATGGTTACTGCTATTTCAAGAATTTGACTTTGAAGTAATAGTCAAGCCAGGAAAATTGAATGTAGGACCTAACCACCTATCAAGAGTCATAAATGGAGAATAACCTACGAATTTAGAGGACACATTTCCAAATGCACAGTTGTTTTCAGTCCAAATAGTTTATTAACACTTCGCAGATATCATTCAGTACTTGAGCATGGGTACTACGCCGCAAGAATATAACACCGCATAGAAGAAAAACCTGGTAGTCCACGTTGTCGACTATCAATTGATTGCAGGACACTTATACAAAATTGGCGCAGATAACATCTTGCGAAGATATGTGTTAGAACATGAAATACCACAAGTTTTAGTAGAGTCCCACGAAGGAATAGTAGGAGGGAATTATGCAGGAAAAGCTATCCCACATAAGGTATTAGGCGTAGGACTATGGTGGCTGACGATTCATAGAGACTCGAAGGAGTAATTTCAAAGATGTGACATCTGTCAAAGAGTAGGCAAACCCAACAGAAGGGATGAGATGCCATTACGACCACAAGTAACATTGAAGGCATTCGAAAAATGGGCAATGGACTTTTTTGGACCAATCAGCCCATTAGCAAAAAGAACAGCATTTAGGTACATTATCACCACAACAGAGTAACTAATAACATGGGAGGAATCCGCACCAGTGAAGGATTGCAGCGCAAAACCAACAACACACTTTTTATTTGAACAATTCATCACTCAATTTGGATGCATTAGAATTTTGATGAGCGACCAAGGCACACACTTCAAAAAAAACACCATCAGTGCTATGACTGAAGAGTTTGAATTCCATCATCAGAAGCACAGACCATATCACCCACAAGAAAATGGCATAGTGGAAGAATTTAACAAAATCCCGGAGAATGCGCTGACGAAGATCTGTAACATCATCAAGGATGACTAGGACCTCAAAGTACTAGCATTATTATGGGCCTATAGGACTACGTGCAAAGATTTGATAGGGAACACACCATTTAAACTGGTATATGGCCAAGAAGCAGTGGTGCCATCATAATTTTTAGTTCCAATCTTGCGCGTAGACGCAATCACACATATGAGAGAATGAGGCGTAGAACAAGAGTGAATAATGAGTTAATGACCATGGAGGAAGACTGGATCTTAGCAGGGTTCCACCAAAAAGTTCAAAAAGTAAGAGACAAAGCTTGGCACAATAGACACATCAAGAAGAAAACTTTTAGGGAAGGATATTTAGTACTGATGTATGATAGAAAATCATTTCATCATCCAGGAAAGCTAAGAATGCATTGGTTAGGACTGTAGGAAGTAAAATCTATCATAGATGGAGGAGTTGTATAGTTGAGAGACTTATCAGGTGCATAAATCAGAGGCATGATCAATGGGAGCTGACTGAAGCTATACAGGGACAGTTGACCACCGACCGCGCAGTAAAAAACAAAGTATATTGAAAAAAAACCAATAGAGGTGCAGTGCGCCAGGGGAAGAAAATGCATGCACACGTAGGAACACAAACTCGGTGAGGAGAAGGAAAACCATCACATACAAAGGAAAACAAGAGGGAAAAGGAAATTTAGAAAAAGTAGGACAACATGATAACACTAGGAGTAATTAAAGGACGAGAAGGACCGATGGGATGTCACATTAATCACGCCAAATAGAGATGGAAAGGAAAATTAAAGGCAAGTACGAAACTGCCGGAGGTGCATTTAACCCATAATTAAGGTGCATTAAACCCATAATTAAGGAAGCGTCCTCGACAAGCTTCATGAGAAACCCATACGACACACGGGCACGAGAGAAAACAGTCTATTCGCGAAAAGAGAATAGATAAAGAACGATAGAGGCTAAAGAGAACAGAGTGAGTTCACAAAGATCATAGAGACCATTCAAATTCAGAAAATGTTCGATATTCACTGCCATGGAACCACCAAGGCAAGCAAAAGTGAGTCAGACTACCCGAAAAACCAGAGTTCAGACCAGGTCACAAGTACATGTGGAAGAAGGTGAACAACAGTTGTCGGAGATCGTCAATGTCGATGAAATCCCATCTCTAGAAATGATACCCTTGAATCCAAAACCTATACTGGAATAAATAGAACAGAAAACACACGAGGGCACAAGTATATATATATCGACAGAGGTATTGGAGCAATCGAACCAGGACATAGAAACCCTGAAGGAGGTGCAACTAGGGAACACTAAAGAAGCTCCAAAATTCAATGGAATGGAGCCGAATTTGGAATCAAGATTTGACCCAAATGAGTCTCAAACGACCATATCTGACCACCCATAAGAAGGAACGGTCAAAGATGTCACAGGCTGGCCGGAATGGTATATTGAGGAACATCCAGAAGCCATTGGAACTTCGAGCCAGCCACCACCACCGAAGAAAGACAAGATACAAATACCCAGGTCACCTCGCAAGAAACCCACTGTAGAAATCATTATACCATGTATACCATATGGGGTACAGGTAGCATCATACCTACTGGTTCATAAAAGAAATCTCAAATACTCAGACCATGATGTAGTAGATGAAGACAAGTTTTTGAAACTTCCAAAGAGAGTGTACATGGAGACGATGGGCACGAATCTATTTGGGGAACCGATTGATCAGCCACTCCAATGGGCAATAGTGTTGGAGAAGACATGAATTTTAGGTCTAGTGGACCTACCACATTTTGGTAGAGGTCATTACGTAACTTCTTGCATCAAATAGTTGTTAGCATCCACACATGGCAGGGACATCTGGTTGCACAAGATCGTCTCGATAGACATAGATCTTGTTTCCAACATAACAAGATTACCATATCAGGGCATGGATCTCGTGCATTTTTTGGATGAAAAAGCCAGGGAGAAGCGCTATCAGAAGAGATGAAGAAAAATTATGGCACTGACAAGGGGACAAGAGGGATCATTATCAAGAGGATCAATGATGTCGCAACACAATTGGGCACGAAAATATTAGCCTATAAGATTCTGAGAAAATTCTGTAGGGAGGAAGTTCCAAATGGACTTGTCGCAACTGTAGCTCAATGTGTAGAAGGCACCATAATGAGATGGGAACCATACCTATTGAACTTATTCTTGGATGACTGCAAGGATGCACAGGATCTAGGCATGAAATTTTACTATTCATGGTTGATCACACTAATAGCCTTCATGGGATGGAAAGAACCAAGGTATGTAAGTTTTTGTACCAGAGCCAAACTGAATCAGGGAGCGAGATATTTGTTTCTTAGATCCAGGCCAGATGCTAGGAGAAAAATGGTGTACGGTTCCATCTTTGAAGGATACCTATGCCAGCTACAGGAAGCCATCTCCAAAAGGTGGATAATAACACCAAAGATCATCGTGCAGTATAAATATATCGCCAACTTACAGGCCACACGACATACAATGTGGAGACAGGTGAGGAAGGATCCTGATAAACAGTGGGTACAAATGTGCTATTGTATCACAGAGGGTGACATTGACATGGTCATCAACGAATGGGAATATGAATGGAGGATTCCATCCATCACCCATGAATTGCCGAAAAAAATAGCAGGAGAAGAGGCAGGGTAGGGAGAAACCCAACCAAAGGAAATCCAAGTGGACAAGAGATGAAGAACGGGCCAGGGAAAAAAAACACAGACAAATGAAGGACCAACGAAGACAGGGACCCATAACAGGAAGAAGGATAATACGTAACTGGCCAAGGAGCAACAACAACAGGTTGATCCTGTACAAGAGTCTACAGGGATGATTTTTATAAGGATGGAAATTTATTTTAAAATGTGAAAAACCTTGGAGAATCTTACTAATCCTTCATATTCCAACCATACAATTTTAGCGATACGTTTGTAAAAATATTCAAATTTCTAAGGATTTTATATAGTTTACATTAAATTTTGGCGATTTTTAAGGTAAAATAATTTTATCATATAGAATTTGGGTGAATCATTTTTAGAATAATGAATATTTTTTTGGGAAAAATCATGGAAAATTAGCCCATGAGTGAAATTTAGCCCCTAAAATCATCCCTAGAAAGAGACCGCAACAATTCCCAACCCATAGGAACCAATGAAAGACAAGAGGCCATCCACACAGACAGGAGGCGCACGCAAGAAAAGGAAGCCACGATGAAGACCGCCAGAGTATATGATCACATATGACGATGGAGAAACAATAGCCCAAATGGTCCAGGATTGTTTATATGAGGATTTTTACCATGCTTCACACTATAGGGATAGGATTTAGGAGGAGCTATCAGACATGCGACAACTCCTCAAGAAAATCAGGGAAGGGCAGACAACAAACAGCAGGGGAACATAACCATCAACACCATAAATGAAGGAAATAGTAGAAGTAGAAGAACAATATCAAATCCATCCATTACCCCACCCCAAATGCAACATTCCACATCACACCTAGTATGTTGTGAATGAATGAGATTGTGGAGTAGACACTCTTGAAGGAATTAAGCCAAATCCAATTGGTGTGGATGTAGATGCCAACAAGCGCACTATGCAAGTTGCAGGTTATCATAAAACATGAGGTATAGTCTCGTGCACACAAATACTTAGTCGAATTGCAACAAGCAACAGAGAAGCAGGACATGCTAGAAATATTCTATGAGCAGGCTAAATCTGAGACCCAGGAGGAAAGGGAGCACATAAAAGGATTGGAGAAGAAAGTGACAAGAACTGAAGAGAAGATTACATGCACTGGGAAGAGAGATGAAATCACAGCAGGAGAAAATATTGATTGGATTGCATAGGAAATTGATCAATATCATAAGGAGATCGAGAATCTCTGTGAACATCTCATACCAACCACTCCACCAGTAGTGAAGGAGAAAAGGAAGCAGGAAGCAACAACGCAGCTGCAGGAGATAGAGAAACAGGCCAGTAGAGCAGCTGACTTGTTTGATAAAGAAACACAACTTTGGACGAAATTGGAGGAGGATCAACAGGTCCAATTGTGGGACAACAAAGAAGAAAGGATAAATGCAATTATCCAAGAATTCAAGCATAGGAATAATACAATGCCGATCACAGAACGTGTCAAAGGGGTGCAGGACATGAAGATATTGTAGGTAGAGCTAACTATTGTGCAAACACATAAAAAAGAGAGACAGGATCAAATGGAACCGTTGCAAGACTGGGTAGCAGAAGTCCTCACATAGGCAGAAGAATCCAAGACACATATAGTACAGACCCAAGCAGAGTGTGTGGAATTGATCGGTGATGAAATTGCAGTCTAGATAGTGGACACACTCAAGGAGAAGACTGCATAGGCGTAGGCACAAACAACATAGCTCAAATAAAAATTCCAGGTGATCACCAAGGAGATCGAGGAAGCACACAAAGGTTAGGTGGCTCAGGACGAGCCACATGTCAGTGTTGGGGGACTGTTGAAGGTAGGCCAAGGTGAAAAAGTAAGGCAATTTTGGGAAAGAAAACATGCACGAGGACATCGATAGCTGGAAGGAACAATAACATGCATGCATGCTGGGAATACCTAATGACGTTAGGTTTATGTTTTTGGTAATGTATTGTAATGGTTGAAGAGCCTAAAATGTGTAAATATCGATGCTTAGGTATAATAGAGGGGTTAGAGGTTCTAAGTTCTGAGTATTGGTGTTATTGTAGAAAGAGTCGCTTAGTAATTCATGAGCTAATGCGATATGAGACATTTTGATGTATGATCTATTTTGTATAAGTTGTTGAGCTAGAGAAGACGAGGGAGGGTAGATCTTGAGGGTTAGATCATAGGCTGGGGATCCTGGTGTGATCTAGTCTGCCTCATACTGATCTTACCTATGACTCATAGGCTGGGGATCCTAGTGTGATCTAGTCTGCCTCATACTCATCTAGAACGCAGTGTTGTAGATGCGAAAATACTATAATAAAATAGATGAGAACCAAATCTTTGTGGATGTATCCCATAATGGGGTGAACCACGGTAACATCTGTGTTATGTGATGAATGTTTTCATATCTTTATTGTCTTCAACAGTTATTATTATGTTGAATGAATGAGTTGTTATATTTCCTTCTTAATTCGTCGATAACAATATATTGTGTTTACAATTTATAATAAATGGTTCAATATATAGCTCTCTTATCTCACACTCAATACTAGGTTGTAAACACATGAGTCTTACAACCACCTATTAAAGCTATTTCGGGTGAGACTACACAACACATTATGTGTGTTGCATTGCCTTCTGTTTTACCAGGAGGGCCAATAGTCCTAGAGGCTTTGTTGGAAACCCGACAGACATGAACCTTGGGTCAATAAACTTGGACAAAATATAAGAATAGTAACCAAAATCAAGCCACTCACCTTGAGAATAAGGGAAAACATGTTCAAGAATATCCCACAAAGAAACCTTCCAGTCTCCCACATAAGCAGTTTAATAAATTTAAAAGGAAGGACAAAAAGACCACCATTGTGAAGAGGGAAGAAGGAAAACCATCTTGCACTCATTGGAAGAAGAACGGTCATGATGATGAACGCTATTGGAAACTAAGTCCAAAGAAGAGACCAAAACAATTCGTTTGAAAGGGGAAGTCAAAGACCATTTCTACAGTGGAACAAGATCTTGGTTCCGATTCAAGAGACAAAGGAAAGATCACAAAGACCATTTCACAAGGAACAAGATCTTGTCTCGACTATATGTGAGATCAATGGGTTGGAGTACAAGGTACTGCTAGTTCAAATTCCAATAATGAACCTCATGATGATGAAAGAAAGAAGAATGAATTACTTCATATAAGGTTTGTATCTAAGCACACTAATATATATACATTATTTGATATGGGTTCCCAATTAAACTTGATATTTGAAGCACTTATCAAAAATATGGGTCTTAAAACCAACCACATCCAACCTTATCCTCATTAAGGTGATGAAAAACCACTGTCACCAAGAAAGAATACATTTGTTGCTCAAAGTTTATTGGATGAATTGATTTAATGTTTTATCACTCTGATATATGTGGTATGCAAAGTGATAGGGAGCTCCCATCTCATGATAGAAATCAATCTTCTTTCGTCATGAGAACACATATCATCTTACTAAAGGGGGAGTGGAATATATTTGTAGAGCCCACAACATGATGGTAAACACCACACTTGTTAGTGCAATACAAATGAAGAGACTAATCAACACTAATAAGAGATATGTACTCATGGTCATAAGGGAAAAGGATGTCGGAAAATACGACGCCTTCCAAGGATGTGATCATTCTCATAAGAAAGAATTAATTGATATTGTTTCTAAGTATGATGATATTTTCTAAGAACATGATGGATTACCTCCTAAGAGGGAAATCTCCCATGAAATACATCTTCAGTGTTGATTAATTGGGTTGGTTGTCATTGATGTCAACCCTTGAAGGAATCCTGGGAGCGAATTCCAGTAGCACAATGGTTTGGGTAATGGACCCAAGTTTGGTTGATGGATAACGGTATGAGTTTTGATATATTTGTAGGTGATACTATTCTATATGGATATTACATATCATTCCATTTCT
Source organism: Picea sitchensis (assembly GCA_010110895.2). Taxonomy (NCBI): domain Eukaryota; kingdom Viridiplantae; phylum Streptophyta; class Pinopsida; order Pinales; family Pinaceae; genus Picea; species Picea sitchensis. Next base: position 47,113 of record SNQJ01S0029218.1, read on the forward strand.
GGTGGTATGTGGAACGTCACGTAACTCCTCACGGTTAGAGAGTTATGGCCATGTGAAGTTGGAGAACCCTCATGAGTCATATAGAAGCCCCAAAAGGTCAAAGTAGTCAAAGTGGTTGCAAAGAAGAAATTACTTAAATAATAAAGTGAAGTGATGAGTATACTATAAGTGAAAGTGGATACAAAATAAATTGTTTAAATATTAAAGTTAATGGAGAAATTACTAAGTGTAAAAGTGGTTAGAAGTGGGTTAGCCCTAAAATAAGGAAAGTGGGTTAAGATGGTTAAAAGGTAAACCCTTGAGGAAGCTACATGAAAGTATAAATAAGAGGAAAGGCTCTCTCATTTGAAATCACACTTGATAATATTTAATATCTACAAGTGACTGAGGTAACTAAAGGATATCTAAGCCTAATTTCATAGGGAAGGTGAAGTAAAGAAGGTTGAAATTCAAGGGAGGATAAATTATTTTGATGATGCTTTCTAAGGTATGTTATCTACAAGTCATATCACCATTTTTTCAATAACTTTTTTATAGAATGATTCATACCATGAAATTGGGAGGCCAATGAGGAAACATATCGAAGTAACTATGATAAAAATTTCATCTTGTGGGTCATTGTATTTTGGTAGTTACACTCTGTGGAAAATAGGGTTTGTGGCTAGTTCTGAAACTAGTCTAAAACAAGCGTTTTAGGTAAAAACGTCATATCTTCTTCTTAACAAATCCAAATTTAGTAACACCAAATGTGATTGTTCAGGTTTCTGTGGTGTGATTGTTTTTTATTAGAATTTGGAAGAACCACAGTGTTATCAGTTTTTTGTCGACATTTTAGATCCACAACAGGATCCATCTTTAGGAATTAAAAGGCTGAGAAAAATTAAAGAGAAGAACCCTAATAAATACTTAAACATAGCGGAGGGAACCCTAAGGTTGGTTGGGTGAAACCCTAGATTTAATAAATTATTATTAATAAGTATTATATTCTTGGTTTTATAATAATTTAATAAAGTGGAGGATGTTTTTTATTTAAAACTTTTGTTCATTAATATATTGAGTAGTAGTTTTAAGGAGGTAAGGTAAAAAAAATTAATTCTTATTTGGATTTGATAATGAGTTTATTGTTCTTAATAATTAATGTATTGGTTTTCTAGGTTAGTTTAGTTTAAGGAACAAAATGATTTTGGTAGTGGCAGAAATTTATTAGGGGAATTAGGTGAGATAGTTTAATAAACAAAAAATTATTAAAGAGGTTTTATTGGTATTGTTTAAGTGGTTATAGTTATGAAAATAAATGCTAATTTTTGTAGTTTAAGGGAGAAACATTAGGTAAAAATGGATTTGATGAGGGGTCTTGGGGAGAAAGTTTAAAGTATCTTCTTCTTTCTCGAATGAGCGGGATCCAACTATCACTAATCTCTAGACCGTTTTCTCTATTTAGGTTATTGGGATTTTTGATGATTTCGATTGCTTCCCTAATTCGTCATTTAAGTAGGTGGTCTTCTCTTGCTAATATTTTGGTGTCTTCTCTTGCTAAGAAATGTCGACGAAAAACCAATAACATTGTGGTTCTTCTGAATTCTAATAAACAATACCAAATGTATTGGTTAGCGTATAGTCTATAGTATTGTTTGTACCATTTTCAGGTCCATACAACAAATACTCCTTGTGGGCCATGCTCTACAAGTTATCTCTCTAGAATAAGCCAAAATTCAACAAGGTATGCCATTTTTTCTATAACACCTTTTTTGAGAGGTTCCAAGTTGTGAAACCTAGAGGAATTGCATAAACGACACTGGAGAACATTGTGTACTATTTTCATATCTTTATTCATTACGGGTTATGATTATTTCAAGTTAGGGTTGTTGACTAAACAAAAATTATTCATGTGAGACTAAAGTAAAGTTTGATCAAAATGCTAGTCTCTTGTTGTTAAAGTTAAGGAAGGTTTGCAGGTATGTGATCATATACACCAGGTCTATTACAGAGTTACAAATCAGATTTGGATGATGAAATTGATGAATGCTCTTGGTTGAGGTACATGTTGGGTACACGGTTGAGATAGGTAGTTGATGAGTTGGCACATACATGAGATGTATAGTTGATGTTGCTGGTACATATTGATGATTCATAGTCTATGTGTATTTGATGCATGATTAGTACATATTTAATGCATGGTTGATTCACTTGTTTATGATACAGGTTGATTACAGGATGTTTGGACAGGTTATTGTGATAGTTTATTTGTATAGTTTTGGTACATGGTTGATGCATTTGTTTATGGTATAGGTTGAGGTACACATTGATGTATGGTACATTTTGGCATAGGTTATTGTTATAGGTTGTTACACATTGATTACAGGTTGATTGGTGCATGTTTACAACAGTAATATCACAGTGATAGTGTGACAATGGTTCCATCATTCTACTTCTACATCAGGGTGGTTGGATGAGGAAAGGAGAGGTGGTTGTAGCCATAGAACATAATGGGTTGTATCCTCCTTCTAGTTGTAGCCATATAATTGGGGGGTTGGAGCTTCCCTCAGGTAGTAGCCTGAGAAACTAGGGGGTTGTAGCCTCCTTCTAGTTGTAGCCAGAAAATTGGGGAGTTGGAGCTTCCCTTAGGTTGTAGCCTAAGAAAATAGTGGGTTGGATCCTCCTTCCAGTTGCAGCTAGAAAGCAAAGGAAGTTGGTGCTTCCAATGAATGTAATTCTTAAATACATTTAAGAAAAAACATTACGTGGTTTTCTTCCGCTTTGGGTTTCCACGTAAAAAGATTGGTGTAGTGTGTATGTGTATGATTTCTCATTTGTTCATTTTTTATTTACTCTACAACTATTGGATGATAATTCTACATTGATATAACACTTTCATTTGTGGTTAAAAAGGATTGAATTAATATATTATCGATTCACCCCCCGTCTCAGTAATCCAACAATTGGTATCATAGTGGGTTCTGTCATGAAACAGTTTAACCTCTGGAAGGAGATCATGGACTATTCTGAGAATCGAGTACCATTTTTTATTGGTCATAATGGTTTAAAGTATGAGTTATGGATTGGAAGGAATTTTTTTTTTTTACAGGCACAGGGGTATTATATTTTCCTATCATTCGTTACAAGATATGATAGTTCAAAAAGGGAAAAGACTACAACCAATAAGAAATTGAAGAAGAATAAAAAAATAGCAATGGATTTCATCTGGGAAGGAATACCTAATACGATAAGAGAAAAGGTTGGCAAATGTTCATCATCCAAAGAAATTTTGGATAATTTACATGATATATATTCTTCACCCATCGCAGATTCAAAAAATGCCAAAGAAGATGCAGGTACATATCAAGAAGAAATATGTTCACCATGTCAAACATATTCAAAATTTGAAGAGTACATAATCAACAAAGGTATGTTGTTTTTCTTTAATTGCGAAAAACACAAACATCTTGAAATAGAATGCCATGAAGGAGATGAGACAAGAAAACTAATTGAAAAGGAAGACAATTATGAAGCAGAATTGATTAGTGCTTTAGATGAACTAAGAAAACAAAGAGAAGAAAACAAGTCACTGAAGAAAGAGTTGTTTAAACAAAAGGAAAGTGTTCACACTTTTGAATAAGCCCAATAGGTCATCGAGAACTTAAGAACTCAACTAGAAGAAGCCAGAAATATCGAAGAAAATATTGAATATCAAAAGCAATATTTGGAAGCCAACATAACAACACAGAAGGAAGAAGTTGAAATGAGAGGGAAGATATTGACAAATCACCTTAAGGAAAGAACTAACAATCTAAACCATCTTGAGGAAGAGTTTGGTCAAGAAGAGAAAGGACTTCAAGAAGAAATAATCACATTAAAAATCTAGCTTGAAGAAATGAAAAGAACAGAAGAAGTCATGAAGTCTCATATAATGAAGAAAGAAGAAGAGGTTGAGAATCTTGAAGAAGAAGTTGTCAGATTGAAAATTAAAATCGTCAAGCTCAACAAGAATGTTGAAGAGACAAAAAAATCCACATCAGTTATAGAGAATGAAGAGAAGCACTCTAGGTTGCTAGAAAAGAAGAATGAAGAAAATAGAAATAGTTATGCAGAAGTATTCAAAGGAAGGAATCATGGTCAACCAAAATATAAGAAAACTATTGAAGATACATCTTCAAGAAGACCATCCATGTTCAAGCCGCAAATAAGCTTCAATCATTATCATGATCAGTCAAGGAAGAAATTCAGAAGGAATACACCACAAAGAAGATCATTCACTCCCAGGTATGCAAATTTATTTTATGGTCATTGTTTTTATTGTACTAGTTGTGGACATAAGGTTGCAGCTTGCAGGGCTTATAAAATAAATGTTCAAGAAAGAAATGCCTATGTGACCCCACATAACATTGAATGTTACAACTGTCATAACTAGACACATAGC
>SNQJ01S0029218.1:87669-111776 GCA_010110895.2 Picea sitchensis
GCCACTCGCGAAGTTGAAGGGTTTCTCTTCCTGACCTCCGATGTCCGAATCCCCGATACGGGTGATCTCGCGACACGTGTCCTGCTTCTAACAGATGGTTCAGATTCTTTCATGGTTTCGCGACTTTCGCCTTTCACAACCTCGCGAATCTTGTGGCGAGGCTTCAGTTCTCCAACTCACGAAACACCGAGATGTGATTTCTTGAGTGATCCAACGGCCCTTGTTGGTTCGGATCCTACGGTCTGATTCTCCTGAGATTTACACTTGGAAAATGCTTACCGTAACTTCCCTTCTCCTCTACAAGACTTGATGGCTCTCGAAACTTCATGAATTATCCACAGAGAATTCCGACCGTCAATTTCCTCTTTGACGATACCTGTGAAATGAACAAAGTTTTCTCTTATGAAACTTGTCCTCCTGCAAAACAATGTCGTTGTGCCTCCCTCCAATACTTCAAGGCACTGGTTCTCTTTGAGCTTCTCTTTGACAACTTCGAAGGCTCTATCCCTTATGAGCTTTCTCCACAACTCGAGTCTTAAAAAAAAACACTCCTGCACGCACTCCTTGCGGAAATTCTTCAAATACACTCCAAGTATTTGAAATTCTTAGACTCTGTGCACTCTCCTGCGACAACAGTCTTTCAACAGTTTCCTCAGGCTACAAATATTGAGACTCTTCTCGGCCTGCACACACCTTGCACAACTCTTGTGCTTAACTTTCACTTCTGCGAGAATGAGAATTATGTTATCTCTCCTGAGCTTGCAGAGACGAACTTTGACTTATGTCAATGCACACCTTGCGGACAGTTTTACTGCACTCCTTGCAGGAAAATTCTTGCTCAAGAAAAGAAACAATTGAAACTCATTCTTTACTCTCCCTCTCTTCAGATTTCAGACATTTAATACAAAATCATACATTCACACATCAAAGCAAATGCATAACAGAGAGTAAACAATCATGAGCATANCAGGAAAATTCTTGCTCAAGAAAAGAAACAATTGAAACTCATTCTTTACTCTCCCTCTCTTCAGATTTCAGACATTTAATACAAAATCATACATTCACACATCAAAGCAAATGCATAACAGAGAGTAAACAATCATGAGCATAACATTCAATCGTGCATGCACAGAAAGTATTTGAATGCCATGATTCTGAATCAAGCTTCATATATTAATCTCAGGACTTCTATACATGGGTTCTTCTATACAGTTTTTTGCTTCTGCTCTCTTATGCTCTCTTCTCATAATAATATTACAACTATACAATGAAGGTGTCTATATCCCATTTCCCTCCTCGCTCTAAAACTGTCTAATCTGAGAATTCAAGTCTACCTACTTACATTCATTAACATAAATGCCTCTTAGTCCTTCAGACGAGAGTGGGTTGCTCAAGGTATGATCACAATCTATCAGTACACTCTTTCTTAATTATTACATTTAAGTTTGGCACATCAATCTTCAAAAGGTTTCAAACAATTCATCATGTGCCCAAAATGCGTTGGTGTGTGCCCCACACTTGCTTGTTGTTGGCGATGCTCCTGCATCAACAAGTGATGTACAAAATTTGACTGTGTGTTGATGTGGCACTAACTATGTAACATATGGGCCACTAGGAGCATGACACATGGACCAATGAGATGGTGCCACGCAATGCTAATAATTTTCCCAATATGGCCTTATCCAAAAATTTGTTGGGTCGATGGGAATCGAACTCTTGACCTCTGGTATATGGTTCCATTTGTTTAACCAATAGAGTAACAACAATAATTAATGTAACTATTCGCACATTCTATAACTAAATCATCATTATAATGCTACACTAAAAATGGGCATCAACTAGGGCCCACCTCGAGACCTTCAAACCAATGACCCATTGTTTAAACAAAGTACTCTGGCCATTTCACCATGTGGGGGCCTTTATTATCGCCCACCAATTAAATGCATTTAACCATAAATCCATATCATATACGGGGATGGGTGGGGTTCAACCCCCTGAATTCCCCTATTTAAACCATCTCTCGAACCAATGCATGAGACATGGAACTTCATTCCAAAGAGTGGAACAATTGAATCAAAAATTTGGCCAAGAGCTGCTAAGATTTTTATTGTGCATCGTTTTTCATGCCATAGAATTCCTTGAGAAATTTATAGCGTATTTATACTCATTTTTCTCATAATTTCGAGAGGAATTTAGTGGTGATCTATGTTTCTGGAGTAACAGTTTTAGAAGTTCATTGTAAGAACACAAGTTAAATCCATTATTTTATCAAGCATTTGAGCATTAATAGAGAGTTCTCTCATTTGGAAGTGGCCCCAGAGACATATCCCAATATGGGTGAACTCCGTTATCAACTTGTGTAATGTGTCATGTTCTTGTGGTTTCTATCTCACTCGGTTTCTTACGAATTATTTGTCATTATTGAGTTTTTAGATAATGAAGTGAATTCATATGTTTTTTTTCAAATAGTCAAGACGATCTTGATTTTTTGAATCAGGTTGGATGTTAATGTATATTTAAGAAAAAAAATTAACATCTAAGGATTTTTGGATCAATTTGGTATTAGAGAAGGTTTTGAAAAGTGTTTTCAAGTGAATGCTTATGAGGTCTAAATCCAAGGTAGGTGAAGGCATGCTTGAATACTTAAACCCATAAATTCAAAGAGAATTTCRGAAAAGAGGAATGACATCCAAAGGAGGAGAAAATACTATAATGAGATTTTAGGCTTTGACAGAGGAATTTCTCAAGATGAAGAGAATGGTGGAAGACTTGCATCGTAAGGCTCAAGGAGGAGTTGAAACATCGATAAACRATGAAGGATAAGGAGGAGAGGATAAGGAGGAGAYGAAAAACCTCTAGAATTTCATTYATCCCCATCATCATCATAATCATCATCATCATTGTCGTTGTTGTATTCTTTTGATGAGAGTGAACATTCTCCTCATAAGAAGACTCCTTCTCATTCTCATGATTTTCCTTTATTAAAGTTATATGTAATGTTTGATTTTTCAATTTATGATGGAGATTTGAATACAAAGAAATTGGAAAATTGTATCAAACAAATTGAATTATATTGCAGGGTATAGAAAATCATAGGTGACGCTACAAAAATATAGTTAGATACTCTTCGTCCGGGAAACAACACTTTGATATGGTGGGAGAGTAAGACACAAACTGATATCCTCCAATAGGGTAAATTAATTTCTTCTTGGGATGAATTTAATACTGCATTAAGAAAACAATTTTATCCATTGGCTTATATGCAAACGAAAATAATAATTTGGCAACATCCAAGACAAGGAAAAGGGAAAATTGTTCAATTATATACATAGGAATTTAAGAAAAAATTATTATCTTTGGGAATTCCATTATATACTTGTGATATTATTATTAAATATATTGGTGGTATGCATTCATATCTTTGACATACTATATATATGTTTAACCCTACTAATATTGACAAAGTGTCAGTACAATCTACTCATTTGGAATCTAGCAAGGGAAAGCATGTGTTTGAATATAAGAAGCCATACAAATTCGAGAAGCATTCGAAGGGAAAAAGGAAAAGTAGTAAGTCAAATACAATGAATAAAGTTGAATAGAAGCCTAGATGTTCTCACGCAAGAGGAAAGGGCATGAGTAGAAAGAATGTTGAAATTTGCATGCAAAGTTGTGACCAGACAAGTTCTAGGACAAGGGAAAACAAAAGACTGTTGCAACAACTCAACAAGATCTGGGATCGAATTTAGGAGACAAAAATAAAATCAAAACAATGGGAAGTAAAGGTATATCAATTGATAGTTATAGTTCTTTAGTTCAATCTGCTAAATTGGAAAGTGTTCTTAATCAAAAGAAACAAAGTGAGTTTTTCCATGTAAGGGTTATAATGAAGAATACAAAGATAGACACTTTGTTTGAAAGTGGATCTCAAGTGAATTTAATATCTAAAGCAATTGTTGAGAAGTTGGGTTTGAATACCACACCTCATGTGAAACCATATCCATTAGGTTGGGTGTGTGAGGATGCTAAGTTGTAGGTAACTAAACAGTGTAAAATCCGATTTGCAATTACTTCCAAGTTCATTGATCAGGATGATTTGGATGTGGTGCCACTTGAAAACAAATAACATCTTTTCAAATATGGGATTGAATATATTGTTAGATCTCACCATATTAATGCTAATGTTTCTTTAGTGAGAAGAGGAAAAATTAAGAGAGTTGTAAGTGCTAGTAAATATTTTGTTCTCATGATGGTGAAGAAAAAGAGGAAGATGTATTAGATTATTTTTCACGTTGTGATCTAGGTCATAAACATGAATTGGTAAAGATCATTCCTATCTATGATGAGCCATTTCAGGAACCTATAGGGTTTCCTCCAAAGAGGGGAGTTGAGGATGAAATTTATTTGCAGGAGGATGATCCTCTTCCTAATATTGGTGTGAAAAAAGTATTTCAGTGGGGAGGAAAGAAACATAAATCCTTCAAGACGTTGAAAGAGAAAATAAGTACCACACAAGTTTGTCTCTACCAAATCCAACAACCATTTGAGATACAAACTGATGTGAGCATATATGCCATGGGAGCAGTCTTCATGAAACAAGGTAAACCTACTTGTTACCATTATGATACTTTTACTCAAGTAATAATTAGCTATCCAACATATGATAAGGATTTGTATGCGTTGGTACAAAGTGTTAAAAATGGTAGCATTACTTAATGGGGAAGGAAACAATAATTCATACATATCATCAACCATTACAATTTCAATCAAAAACCAAGATACAACGGTCATGACACTTTATTTGGATGGGTTTATTACAACAATTTAATTTGGTAATTAAGTATAACAAGAGTATTCATAATAAGGTTTCATATATGTTATCAAGACCAATGGTCAATGCATCTACAATATTAAGGCATGATTGTTTATCTCATTAAAGTTTTTTTGAACAATATTCTAGAGATGATGAATTTACAGATGTATATGAAGCTCTAACTCATGGAAATCTACATGAAGAATTAGATTATCATGTGCATGATAATTTATTATATCATCTTGGAAATCTTTTTATACCAAGGGATGAAAGAAAAAATGTAATTAGGAAATCCCATACATCATTCATTTTTGGTCACTTTAGGGTAGGAAAGACAATATCAAAGTTGTAAAGATATTTTTATTGGCCTCGAATGAACGAAACAGTTTCCAAGTATGTAAAACGATGTGTTTTGTGTGACACAAGTAACCTTGACAACATAAAGTCAGGGTTATATACACCACTTCTAGTACCTCCTCAACCATGGGAAAATGTGTACAAGAATTTTATAGGGGGTTTTTCGATGTCTAGAATAGGTCATGATTGCTTGTATGTCATGGTGGATATGTTTAGTAAGATGTGTAACTTAATTCCTTGCAGTAAAACATTCATAGTTGAACATACAACACAAATGTTCTTTGCAAATGTTTGGGTTCTTTTTGGGCTTCCAACATCTATTGTGTCTTATCAAGACTCTCAATTATTGGGGAAGTTTTGGTATAGTTTGAAGGAGTTAATGGATACTAAATTAAATAAGAGAATTTAATTTCATCCACAGATAGATGGAAAGATAGATGTGGTGAATAGGACAATGGAACATTTTCTTCGAGGGTATTGTAATAAAGATCATAAGTTGTGGGATGAACAGTTTCACTATGTACATCATGCCTATAATCGTGCCATGCATTATTCTAGTACTCAAATATCTCCTTTTGAGGTTTGTTTGGGATAATTCCCTAACTCACCTATGGATTTTTCTTTCGGAAAAGAAAGCAAAGAGGATGGACAAGATGTTTCTGAAAAATATAAGAGGTCCATTCAAAGGATCTAGTAGGTACATCAGGAAGTATATGAACAATTAGAGAAGATCCAAGCCAAGTATAAGGAGAGGCATGAAGGTTGATCATCGATTCCAAGTTGGTGATCAAGTATGGTTACATATCAACAAGGACAGAATGAAGGGTGAAGTTAAAAATCTCAAACCAATCCAGTATGGTCCATTTAATATTTTGGAGAAGATTGGTACTAATGCATTTCATTTAGATCTTCCATCTTATATGAAAATGTATTCAATTGTGAATATTGAGGATTTGAAACTTTATGAACCTCTTATGATTATGGATAAATATGAAGGTGTTCAGGTTCCGACAGTTAATTATTTTTCTCTCGAGTACTTATATGAGCTGCAGGAAGATGCTATCCCTGACCAAAGAATAAGACTTCACAATAGGGATATGTGGAGTATCTTTGAGTTGGTATTAAAGGGTTAAAACCAAGAAAATAAATATGGATTGAGATAAGGAAAGTCAAGGAGATTTATCCTCACTTATTTGTTGTGTAATCTATACTTTTTGTGGTCCAAAAGGACTCCAATGGGGAGGAATGATCCAGGTGGATCTAAGAATGATAAAAAAAATGATAATCTAAAATGTAAATGAAAATGACTCTATTGTGTAGAGATCAATGATATCTTTCCAATGTCGTGTGAATTGCCTCAAATGGATGTCGTATGAATAAGTTATGATGTTTTGAATATTTTGACAAATAGGAAAAAATTCAAATATAGAAGGGCACATGGTAGGACCATAGGCTACCACATGTCCATCTGTACAATTGGCAGGGCATAGGGTGATGTCATAATGGTGTCATCATTCTAACTTGGAAAGATGTACAATGACGTGGCATGTGGGAGGTGGAAGTATGATGATGGCGTGGCACCTGAAGAAGACTGGTTGAATGTGTGATGATGTGGTGATGACAGTGAATCAAATGGGCCAATAGGAGTGTGATAAGTGGACCAATGATACGGTGCCACATGGCACTATCACAGTGGTATCGATGCGTTAATAGTAACAAATCAAACTACTTCATTTGAGATATTGTAATTTAACTTAGCGGTGCCCATCAGTCCAAAAAACACACCAATATTATAAAGACAATGACACTGAGGTGATTTTGTAAGAACCAATTAGAGAGGTGTGACTCACTAGATGTACAGTTTTAATCCATGGTGGTGCGACAATAATCATGAAATACCATTGCATAAATGTTTAATGTACGCACAACGATATGTATTGAAAAATAAAAATGGTGGTTCATCTTCTTCTGTAAGGCCCCATTAGTGATGATTTAATAATAGAATGCCCCTCTAGACATCATGTTGGTGCTCTATTAGAACTGGTGCATAGGTTCTCTTGGTTTAACGAAGGGCCCCATGGATTTGCATGCCATAAATTTTAGCATTGTCGTGCAAATTTATTAACGAAATGTATTGGTGTTGTTAAAAGCATTGAACCAACACAGTTAAAATTAGAGAGTTGGTGTGGAGCGTCCTATGGGACGCACCGCATGGTAGTGATAGTTGTCTAATATAGTGCACTAGTGTTAGGGTGTATGTTCAATTTGCGATGTGGTGGTTGGTTTTTTATATTTTTTTGTAAAAAAAAATAATTTTAGATCTGTTTAAAAACACGTCATTTATATATGTATTTATTTTACAATTTCATTTTTTTTTATCTATATATGTGTGACTAAAAATATTTTTATGTGAACCAGAGATGATGACGACGAGAGGAGGAGGAGGAGCGACAATAGTAGGTCGAGACTCACACATTTGTGTGCGAGAGGGAGGATAGGGAGAGAGAGGGAGTTGCTCCCTCATCTTCTTTCATAGTCGACACATGACCTTTTGATGGGTATTTTCCTATTGAGGTATTATCAGGAGGGTACATCCATTAGGTGGAATTATTTATTGTTACAACAATTTATCTATCACTGTGATCATGTGAGACAAGGTTTCATGGTTTGTCTTGATCCATGGTATCATCACATGGAGCAGGATGTCTATTTCATCACTGGGTTGTCGGGGGGGTTATTTTCCCCATTTCCTTGTGCTACTACTTGGTGTTGCAGAAGAAACCTAGATGGAATATGTGCAGATATATTTCATTCTACATGTTTTTTCATCTTCAGAGCTCCAAGTTCATGCTAGTTAGTGATGGATATCTTCATTTGAGAGAGATGACATTAGGTGCTTGTGTCTTATTCTCTCAACACTATAATAGTATAAATATCATGGGAAACACATTAGTTTCTTTATGTTGTATTATGTAGATAGATTAATTAAACTACCTCGATTGATTAGGTGGGAGGATTTGTTTTTTGCGACAATTTTCTCGTGCATTAGATCATTGTAAGGATGTTTTTTCTGGGACAAGTTTCTTCCCATTCATGTCATAGTTGTATACACTATGTTTTGAGATATTTCATGATACTTGGTCATAATTACCCCGATTTCTTTCGAGTCCTATGTTTGATGCACGTATAGGCATGTGGGGGAAGTTGATGACCAAGAGGAGCCAGTACAATTTTCCTATTTCTTAGGTCAATAGAGTGGTGTGTGATCTATTTTCTAGTGAGTACAATCCTATCCTTGATGTTGCAGAGTAACCATAAGAGTGGATGGATTGGAGAGCATGTCAAAACATTATTTTTACAACATGGGAGTGAACATATGGGAGAGGTAATATTATCATTATGTTTTGATCAATCTATTTGTATATTTTTATGTCTTATTTAATGCACATGTAATTAATTGTAACATTTTGTTTCAATTATATTATTATAATTATTTATTCTTTTGTAGATATTGACACATATATTGGGGATTTTCCCCCCAAACATGTAGATGAGGTGATGGAGGAGGTAGAGGACCATCCTCGAGTAGCATAGAGACCCAACATGAAATTCAAGTTGGATATGAGAGTTTGGCTAGAGGTGGCAGATCAACGATATTGTGTCATGAATAGTCACAGAGTGGTACCCACATTAGTTAGATACATTACGGGTAGAGGACATCTCTACTATATGGATGTGAACTTTCATTATGAGATGAAGATATTGATGCATCATATTATTGGTTCCTTCAAACTCATCGAAACGTTGAGGGGTCCTTCTCATGATCCCACTACATCTATCTCATCAACAAAGACATCCACATCCTCTACTCCACCACATGATATTCCTCCTCTTCTTGATTCTGCTCCACATGAGTCAGTTACACCATCTATTGATCATGTTGGTTCCCCTCCACATGTTTATGAACCTGCATCCATGTATGGTCCTCCTAATCTCGCTTCCCCTCCACATGTTTCTAAACCTGCATCCACATACGATCCTCCTCCTCCTCCTCCTCACACTTCTCCTCCACACGCGTCACCATATTCTACTGATCCGCGCCCTTCTCCTCCACTTGTGTCACCATCCAGCCATAATTTTATTTCTCCTAATCCACATGTGTCATCATCCATTGATTCCCCTCCTCCTCCTCTTCCTCCACATGTGTCACAAGCTTTTGATGCTTTGGACACTATGTTTACCTCGGGTATTGTTGCACGTCTTAATGATATCATATAGAGAAATTTGATAGTGCACTTTTTCCAACATTTATTTCTGAGATACTTGTTCCTAATAGAAGCTCTATCTCTGGCACCAAAGACATTGACACACCTTGATCTAGTGGTGGACCTAGCTAGTAGTGGTGTTGACTGACATTTATATTGATTGTTTTATATTTGACTTGAGATCTATATATGACATCTTCATTGCATATTTTATTGAGATGTATGCATGATATGTATATTCATATGTATATCACTCACATATATTACGCTTTTCATAAAATGTTATGGTTTTTTGTTGTTTTTTGATTTATAAAATGTATTATGAGTATGCTAATGAAAAACATTGTTAATGATTTTTTTGTTTTTAAGTGAAATTTGATAGGTATCACTCATTTAAATTTACAGTTTCCATATAATGTTTAACTTTACTTTTATGAAAGTGTTTAATTTGGATTGTGATTACAAAAAATTATAACCATTAATGTCATATAATGTTTAACTATCGTTCAAGGTGAATTGATTGTTGTCCAACAAGATGCAATATGTTGATTAAACATGTTTAGAGTGAAATGATTGTGATTTAATATTTATGTCTTTTTCATATATTATAATAATAACATTAAAACTTAATTATTCACTCATAATGATGATGATGATATAATAATAATGTTAATTTTATAATTTTTATTATTCAAAGATTACAAGATTCAAAGATTACAAGACAAAGTTATATTATAATTTTTTACTAAAATCACATTATTACATTTTATTGATATTTATTTTTTCCAAAGATTTTAGTAATTTATATTATCCAACTATTATAATATATAAAATTAATTAAATTAAATTTAAAATAATAAATATAGAGAATGATAATACAGTTTGATCTATATTTTCGATGAAATGGTTTCATAATTTTTTACTCTAATAGACTTTATGAATCTTCTATTACAAAATAGTATCACCCAACATTTTACAATTAGTACTTCAAGTATTAGTAAAATTGACAAAGGTTTCTATACTTTTAGATACGTATGGATCATCAAAATTTTCCTTAATTCTTACTAGTCTCTAGAAAAAGAATCTTTTATGATTTGCATGTTCTTCCTATATTGAAACTTATTTCAAGGAGAATGGAAAAAATATAATAAATATGACTTTATATGATTATACAACTAAAAGATGGTGTGGAATAGATGAATACCATGATAGTTTCACTAGTTAAGGTGGGGAATCCCATCAAAGTTGGCACCCAACCTTATATAGAGAGAAATAATTCTCCACCTAGAACCTTGAGATGCAAGAGTTCACAAACAGTACCGAGATTCAATAATAGAGAGATGATAGGAAAATTAAAGAAGAACGATTAGGAAAATATTTAATCCAACCTTCCTTCCAACACCACTTAGACCTTACTCAACCAAGACAAGATAACCTAGATAACTAATTTAGTGTCTCAAGAATTATTTTGGAAACACGTCATTACTTCTCCTAATTTCCCCCTGATACCATGTGGCCCTTCTATATTTATACCATGTGGCCCTTCTATATTTATAGTCCTTGAGAGAGGAGATTCCTCACCTTATCATTAAAAATTAGAATATTTTTTTTTTTTTTAAATTATAACATTTTAAATTATTCACCACCCCCCTCTAAGGTGGTATTCCCACATATATATTTCTTACTTTACTAAATAATTAATTAACTTAATATTTGTTACCCCCATGTGTCACTTTTATATTATTTATTATTATTCTTTATGTTTAAATTAATTAATTCACCTTTTTTATTAAAGAAATATTAAAGTTAAGAGCCCCTCAAAAGAGGGTAAATTTAGAATTAAATTAATCCAAGGTTTAACCTAGTTTGAATTACCTTGTTTATTTACGCCCCTAAGTGGTGATGTTATGATGGATAATAGGGATTATAAACCTCCATGGCATGCCTCTCCAAACCTTTTTGGACTCCACATCCTTTCCTTGCACCTAATACTTCACATCCTAGTAGATCGAGAAATATGCACCTCAACCTATTCCATAGATCCAAGACTCCATGACTTGATCTTGCAAATATTTAGGACTCAATTCCCTAATTTTTTCTCATAGATCCAAGAATTTGTGCCAATGTGCCTTGATCTTCCATGTATTTAGGACTCAATACCATAAACTCCATGGCTTCTCATCAATTCTTCCTAAAACTCCACATTTCCCTCAAGGTACTAGATGTGAGCTCATACCCATTTGATGATCTTGTTGAAAAGGTCTTGTTTCCCTAGACCTACACACGTCATAATTACATAGATTCAGATAATCAATTTCAAATTCATAATGAATTAAGTTGATAACATTTTACCCAAATGTGCACATGACTTCCATAGTCATCTCTGGTCTGAGCAGATCTGAGCATCCATGTTGACAAGTAACTAATTTCCCTTCCACATGTCATTCATTACAGGGTTAATAATCATAATCATGAAAATCATGTTTCATTAATTGGATCATAATCAAACATATAGACATACATAAGCGTAGATGCAATCATGTATATAAGATGCACACATATATATATATATATATATATATATATATATAAGTGCTCACAAGTTAAGTCATCCAACCAAGTACATAACATATAAGTATGACATGAATAATCCATCAAAAATCACCCTCCTTGGGTGTCACAAAACTATACTAACCAAATGGGACACTATAGTTTTCACAGCCTAGATAATCTTCTTGTTGTTTCCTATCAACAACATACAATCCACATATAAGACCAAATAAATAATATGATCACCGACTAATTTCAAATACAAATAGTTATCCTCTTTTCTCCTTATGAAGCCAAGTCTCAACATATAAGTATCAAATATTTTATACCACATCTTTGGTGATTGATTTAACCCATACATGGAATTTTTTAGCTTGCATACTAGATCTTTTTTTCCACAACAAAGCCTTTTGTTTGCTTCATGTAGATTTATTCTTCCAGATCCCCATGTAGGAATGTTGTCTTCACATCCATTTATTGTACTCCAAAATCAAAATAAGCTGCAACAGATAAAATAAATCTAATAGAACATGTTGAAATTGTTGTCATTGATGTCAAAGTAAGACAAGACTGTGATACTCATTGATGTCAATGATAGGAAGAGGAAGTGTCCACATGGGAAATCAAACCAGACAGAGGAAAAAGAGAATGTTTTGTGCATTGATAAGGTTAATGAGGTTCTATACGACGAGACGACAAAGTGAACTCGGGCTTCATGGGTATAATGAAATTGAAAGACGAATGAAGATGACCTCGTTGAATAAGAATTAAGGGATGAGATCAAGGAAGCACCAAAATTAGAATGAGAGGGCACAAAGAAAGCTCAGACCTATAAAATTGGCAAGGGAGGTCCTAGTGGCCTGATCAGAGTAAACAAAAAACATCGCCATATCCCACATGCATAAGAAGTTTTTGTTTTGATGGGATTATATTGCAAATGTGGAATTACATATTTTGTATGTGAATGAAATAAATATGGCACCCTACGAAACAAGTTGTCTTTTGAGTTATGGGGTCCACATTATATCATATACTAGAGTACCAGAGTGATTTATCGAAAACACGTTGTTAAAATTTTTGGGGGCCCAAGGGGCCAATACCCCGGTGGTCCGATATCAAACATCAAATATCAATAGATCAAAAATAAAAGTACATGCAGTATGTTAAAGTTCTCGGGGCCTGATAGGCTAGTATCTCGGTGTCCTGGTGGGATAGCTTTGATGCCACATTAGTGCCACTTTCCATGCTATGTCAATTCCACATCAGTAGATGCAGAGGGATTCCACATATAGTGCCACATCATGCAAATTACATGGAATAGGTCCATGTGGAGGCCACCTCATCTACCACAATATCACAGTAGCCTAATGATAAGGTGATAGCACATGGTAATTGGGACCGTCAAAAGAAAAGTTCCGCAACAAGGTTCCATACCGGATAATGGAAGAATGATGAAGGTGTTGCATTAAATCGCCTGATGTCCTAGTGGCCAATGCCACGTCAGATCCATGAGAGTTTCCATGTCAGAACCTTGAAATAAGGCACGTCAATGCCACATGTCAGGTGATGTACTAGTGTCGAGTCAACATGGTGTACAAAGAAGATGTAGAGGATACAATGACATCAACATTGACATGTTAGTACCATGTCATACAATGCATATGAATGGTAGTCCATGTGGAGACCATATTTTAGGACAAGTATTGGTGCCACATCATATTGTATATTGGAATAATAAGGGAGCATGGTTATGTTAAATCCCTTGGAGATATAGGGAAAAATGGTCTGGTATCATGGTTCCACATGTTAGGTTCCATGCCGGACCATGTAAAATATTGAATGTGTTAAATTCCTGAGGAGTTATAATACCCCGATGGTACTGGTGAGATGATACAGTATATCACATATCAGGAGATCGCAAGGAAGGAGTGTTGGTGCATAGTTGAAATCTGATCCATGAGCCCGGTATTTGGAGAAATAATTCGATAGATGACATTAAATCTGAGATCTAATTAGACAAGGGATGTGCGATCAGATTATGTTTAGTGGTGTGGAGAACATGGAATAGATCAACGATTGAGATCAATCCAAGGTACAAATTGGATGGTTTCTAAGCATCGAGGGAATGTTTCTTATTTTTTAGTGGACAGTGAGAAAATCAACAATCGAGATAAATCCAATGAACTGATATGATGACTATTCAAAATTAAAGTAGTTCTATGTGGTCTATGAGCAGACCATGCATGAAAAAATAAGGGGTTTGTGTTGGTTTTTGAAGGAGCATTTCAACAAAATTTTGAGGAGATCTGGTGTCGACCACCATAAGTTTAATATATGTATGTGGACAAATCATTGAGCGTATGATCCCTATAATTAATGAATCTAGAATATGTTTCGATCATGTTGGATTAACATGTGAGGGAGTGAGTTGAGGCTTTGAAGTTCATGGTGAATGAAGTGTGAAGAGGTAGTCTACATGTGAGAGAGAGTAGAGGATGTGATATTTTTTGGTCCCGGGAATAATATAGGCTGAAATGTAATTGTCTAAGGGTGGTGGGAGGTACAAGGTCCAAGGACGTTACGAAATTATGCAGATTCTGAACTAGTGGAAAGTGTTACGATATTTGTGATAGAGCATCATATTTGTACAAGTGAAGGCTTGAAGAATTGATAGTAGAAAGAAGAATTTGTACTTGGGGACTCAAGAGCCTTCCCAAGGAGGAATAGGGGACTCATAATTTCCCATATTTATCGAAGGAGTATTAATTCAAAGATCATCTTACTTGGTATATATCTCTTGTGTTTTCTTTGTGCATTCATTTTGAGCTATTACTTGCTTAATTTATATTTATTTCATTGTTGTTTATTTCTTGTTCATTTATGTTAGTTGAGTCATTAACCAACTAACTCTATGTTGTGGTTTCTAGATAGCCTAACTAGATAGTTAAGGGACCTCCTTTTTCTCACCCTTGTGATAAAAGGAAACCAATAGATTGGTGACCATACTGGGGGTTTGAATAAAAATTCTCCCCAATTAGGCTATTAGATTTTTCTTTCTTACTTGTTTGCATGTGCGGAGGTAAAACTAGCCTAATCTCACCCTTGGAGAGAAGCTTTTCACACCACAGTAAGATTTGTTTTTCAAAATTTTCATCCCACCAACTTATCTTCGTGCGCACGTGTTCGAGATCAAAATATGTGCGGTCTATTCACATATGTGATATGTCATAACTCTCAAAACATTTAGTCCGTACACTTTGTGTGACTGTTTCTGATTCTTCCGCGCACCTGTCTTAAATTTGCAAAATTGTAAGGCTTTAGTTTCCCTCTTCCACTCGGTAGTTTAGATTTGATTTTATCACTTTGTAAAATCCGACACAATAAGGTTGAGATCTCATTCTTGAATACATAAACCCCATATCACACATAGATAATTATGGAGATTAAAATGAACCATAATATCTTTGATTTCCTTGTTTTCCATGTGGTTGTATTAAAAGGTTTTTTGCATTTGAATTTCAAAACAAAGATTTCTTTTTCTACAAAGTCATCACATTAAACTGGGAATAGAAGACCATCTAAACCAATCTTGGAGTATGCTCTTTCCTCACACCTTAGTGTGATCTTGGATATCATAAAAATAGGTTTCTTAGATAAGTTTCCATATCCCTTGGTAAAATCAAATCACTTTCAAAAAGAGGCAAATCCCCTTAACTTACTTGTTTAGAATTAATCTTAAAAGAGTTGTAAGGGCCCATATTCCCACATGCATGAAATTCAAGGATAGTTTTCAAATTTTCTAGAGTAAGTCACCTAAGGAGTTTAAATAAATTGTAAGGGCCCACACATACCCACATGCTCACCATCTAGGACTAGTTTCAATTTTTCTATATTACAAAATGCCTTAGGAAGATAAAGGGTCTAGGTAACAATTATCATATCCTCCATGATAGATTAGGATTTCCTTTCATTTGCAAGGTTCATTTTGAACAAATTTAGTAAGTTATATAAACAAGAAAAAGTAAAGGACCACACGATGTCCACCATGCTAAAATATTGAATTTAATTTATTAAAAACGTTTTTCAACATAACCACTCCTTACACACACTCCCACTGATTTAATTTTTTTTTTCTAGATACTTGAAACTCTTGTGGGATTGATTTGTTTAGTAAAGGGTATTTGTGCACACAATCATAATAACGAAGTTGGTCCATGACCCCATATTCTCATCCTTCTTTCACATTCTAAAATCAACCATAAATCAACCCGCTTTCTAACCTCCATAGGAGGAACACAAAATAATTTTGTAGTCTAAGTTATGATTTTGGGGATACAGATCCAAATAACTCCCATCATCATTTTCTCATTGGAAACTTAGAAAGTTGTGAATTAGGGTGCCAAAATCCTCCCACTCAAGAATTCCTCTACTATAAGGTAGGGAGACACCCTTGAAGGGTCGAAGGTTGATGTCCAGTTTTTTTGTGTGTGCCTCCTTGGGTCACCCAACCCTTGGAAGAATCCATCCTATGACCAATTTCTGAGGCTGAAAATATAAATGTCGTGCTTGATGGAGGTATCTTATTTGCACAATCTTGGTTTTATCTACCCAAGGTGGTAGTTGTAGGCTGCAATCTCACCTTAGTTATATTTTGAATTTTTTTTTGGAAATATTGTCAGTAATTCTACGATATGCCCACTTTATCCCTCATTATAACTAATTATTCGTCCCTTCACTAGTTTATCCTCAAGTAGGTTTATGCCCCACTATCAAGAGCTTTTATGGAGGTCCAATTTTATTTGAGAGGAAGGACATTATGTAGGATAGGACACTTGCACTTGTTATCTGATTATTATTTCCCCAAGAGGAGTTACAAAAATAACAAACCACTTTTCACATTATTTTGATGTATGATTTTCACCACTTGAATACATGTGGTTTTATGAATACATTTCTTAAATTAATTTTAAAGCAGTTTTTCCCATCATTCTTCAACACTATTTTCACACACCCACCTCTAGGCTAGAATCACAGAGGCACCACAATACCCCCACCATTCTAGATGCTTGAAAAAATTACCCCCAATTTAGGGCGGTGTTCTTAATTTCACTGAGAGATCAACAGTACCATCACATACACCAATTAGTACTATGGTACTAGGCTCAGGATTACTAGGAACCACTTTTATTGGAACCAATATCCCAAGCAACTCAAAAACAAACTCTCCTTCAAAAGGAGAAAGAGCCCAAAAATTTTCACAAAGTAAAAACTTCTAAGGAAACACTTCCTTCCATAGCATGGAAGGACTTGTTGTAACCTAGGTTTGCACCCCTTCCTCTCCTCTGTCATTTCACTATGCCTTCGTCGATTTTTTCCTCTTCTGGTTGATAAAGTCGGTTTCCCATCTGTTCAATGACCTTGTTTTCCTTATTGGATTATTTGAATGATTCTTTGCACTGAATTATTTATGTTTTCCTTGAAAGATAATTGCATGTCTAGTTTAAGTTTGAAATACTTGTCATCATGTTTGCCACTAATTGAACATGCAACAGGCCCACCAAGCCTTTCCTGTGCACAGGCGACATCCAAGTCCGCCAATTCTTTTGTATTCAAAGTAAGAAACCATGAGAAAAAATGCATCATTCAGAGCTTTCCATTTTGGTATTGAAATATAAGAAAACAAACGAGTTCAATTTTAAGCCATGAGATCAAGAAAAGATTAAGTCATGACCATCATATCTTATTGGAGAGAGATCAATGGTGGGGAGGCATTGTGGGGATTGAGAAGAAAATTAAATTTTTTTTCAATTGTTGAGCCCGCAATCTCTCGGGATCATTAATCTTGCTATATCAATAGATCAACGGTGGATATCGATCCCACTACAAACGAGAATATTCTCTTTGTGGAGATCGACAAGGAAATTAAAAAGTGAGTGAGTTGAGTCTCCGTAATCACTCATGGCCGTTGATATTCAAGCAAGGGAAATGTTTCATGTGATCTCGTACTCCGAGAGGAAACAAGAAGAAGCTGAGTGAGTAAATGAATATTGAAGGCCTAAATCCCTGAGTTCATCTGGACCATCCATCAACGAGGACATGTGGCACTAGATCTCTCACTTTGGATACTTAACACTCCGGAAGGTTTGTGGAGTGAAGCACTAGAGAAAGAATTACATGAATTTACGAAGTAAAACTCAGTCGTCCAAATCAGGAGGCCACGTGCAAGAAGATATAACACTTCGAAAATACCTCACTTCAGAGGATTGCATGGGAAAATAGAAGAAAACTCCCAAAGCCCGAACTCTCGAAGTGAATCTCGGTCGTCCAAAACAAGAGGACATGTTGAGGAAGATCTCTCACTTAAGAGATATGAAACTCTAGAGGATTGTAATAACTATGCATTGAAAAGGCCAAAATCCCAAAATCCTAAAGTAATTGTGGGCTGTTGATCTCAAATAAAAAAGAACTGTTGATCTTTGTAGTAGGTAAGAAAGGAAAATGCCCGAACATTTACATCCTGAAGTCCCGAAGAGCCAAAGTCATGAAGTCTCGAAGTGACGAGAGACTGACACGTCAGTTGATCCTGTACTACTTCGAGAGTTTTACATGCTTTACATTTCGAGCTCCCGAAGTCTGAAGTCCCGAACTGACGAGAGACTGCCACGTCAACCGAGCCCATACTACATCGAGATATTTCCAAGCACAACATTCATAAACTCATGAAGCCCAAAGTCCTAGAGACACATGGCAATCATTATCCTAAGACACATGGCACTCATTCTCTTGAGACACATGGAACTCATACGTCCAAACACATGGCATTCAGTTGAGGTCGCCATGTTGCTCTGGGACCGTACTACTCTGGGCATTATACAAACTTTGCATATAAATTGGCACCATTGCTAAACTAGATAGGGGAGTTCTAACATGGAAAATGGATAGAAATTTATCAAGGGTGCTAAAGTAGTAGGGTCACCCAGATCGCAGATCACAAACATGATCGATGACCCCACTTCATTGCGGGGATGAAAAATTCTTGAATGCTAATTTTCCAGAGCAGTCCTGCAATTTAAACCATGGTATAGCTTGTGGTGGATTGCGAGGGCCAGAGCGGTGTGGACCCAAACCACCCTAAAAAACTTCCACAATCATGTGCTTATATGATGTAATTTCACCACGTCACTCTGAGATATTTTCACGCTGCACATCCAGTTGTCTTTAGTGGCATCCAACAACGCACGTGCATGCCATGATCAATGCAAAACTCAGTTTTTTCATTCTGAATCACTTTCTGCCACAATCTTGGCTCATTCTAGTGCTCTCATCTGTTGGCCCTCGACCACATTTTTGAGGAAACCTTGGTGAGGTTTGGACCACTTTTGTACTTCGAAAGGTTGGTTGATGATGGAGCACCCAAGCAGAGATCAGAGATGAGATCGCGTATCTCACTTATTTTGCGGGATATGTGGACCTAGTAAGGGGTTCTTTAGGTTTTTTGTAATGGGTTATGGGATGTTGGCCCATGGGTTTACCCATGATTAGTCCTTATTGTAAGGTATTGTAAAATTATAAATAAGTAAGAATGTATGGTAGAAGTAGCTAATCTGAGTGAATCAAAGTTGTGGTGGTTAAGTGTAAGTAGTTTTGGGTTTCTTTGTGCAAAACAATGTGTATGTGTTAAGGCACTGTGCTCTATAGAGGAGTTGGCTCTATGCGTAGACCTAGTTTTGGAAGGACAATTTGGTGCTTAGTGCATAAATCTCCTGTCCTATGCGAAGCTCGGCTCTGTGGCTTAGTGCACAAGAGCAAAAGAATTTAAGATTCAGAAGCATAATAAGAATACAAAGTAGTTGGTGATTGTAGCCCCACACTGGGGTGAACCAGGTATATCTTGTGTCTTTGGTTTCTTTGTGTTGTGTTGTTTATGTTATGAATATGCTCAATGTTTTGATTATTATGTATGTTAGATAATATCTGTTGATGTTTAGTGATTTATTTGTGTTAAGGATGAATGAATGTTAGATCTAACTCAGTTCTATGTGCTAAATGATTGAAGTTCTTAATATTTGTTGTTACTACGTCGATCTATCTTTGGGTAAGTTCTGCGATGTTAATGAAGCTAATGAACTAATGCATGTCACCTTCTAAGTGTTTCAATAATACTCTTTGAAGTGTTATTATCACAGATCTGTGTCCTATCTTGGTTACAAACACCTGAGTCCTGTAAACCCCCTACTTCTACCTTAGTTGAGACTTCGCCTGCTTCATAGGTGTTGCCGAAAAGGCCAGTAGTTAGGGTTTTGTTGGTGCGATCTTGAAGCATTGAAACCTGGGTCTTCCCCTGTGCCAAAAAATGGTTCCGTTACCGATACCTGAAACTTTTTTTGCTGGGAAATGAAGTAAATAAAAGAGACACTCTATGCATAGATCTTCTACTGAAGTACGCATAACTCTACTTGACTTGTGAAGCTTTGTGCTAAGAAAGAAATCCAATCTGAAGAAAAGAGGTAATATCTTAAAGGAGGTCAAGATTTGTGCTTTGTTAAGAGTAAGATAAGTGAAAATCTTTGTTTCGAAAGAATGAATTTAGGTATGTTTAATAGATTTTGTCCTAGTATGAAAGCTAGGGCGTAGTTGGAAGAAAGAGTTGATCTAAGTAAATATAATATAAATGAAAAAAGATATGTTATTCCTATGCATAGAAAGAGTTTTTGGACTAATAAGTGGATGCGGGAACCTAGAAAGAATTTTTGCAGATTGCAGGTCCAACACTGTGATCCTAGTGTGCAGTACAGAAGAGGTTGGGGAACATACAATAGGAAAAGAGGATTGACATTATGTTATAACTGCAGAAGATCGGGACATATTGCTAAGGAATTCCCTGGTACAGGTCCTATTTCTCTTTGTTGTAAAACTATTGGTCACAAGGTTGAGGATTGTCCAAGGATGATTGCTAAAGTTGAAAGAATGAACATGAGACAAGAAAACTATGAAGGAAGTCAAGAGACTAAGAGAATGTTAGAGAATCATAAAGAGAAATAATCATAGAAAGATTAGACTATGCTATTACAATTGAAAGAAACAATGGATGTTCACAAAGATGTCAGTTTAGAGATATTGAAATTAAAACAACGCATAAGTGCAAGAATATAAGACTTTAACATAGACTATGTCTTGGATGAGGAAACACAAGTGGATATTATGACAGAAGACACTTGGGAAATTTTGGGAAATACTGTTGTGGTACCTTCATTGGGAAGGATAGGATTGTTTAAGGCTAAGATGATAAATTTATGAGGAAGAGATACTAAGGTACCTATTATTATCCATGGAACATTGACTAAAGAGGAATTTGAAGTCATTAAGTTTGTTGAGAACAATGCCCCTTTCCCACTTTTGCTAGGTAAGACTTGGATTGAGAAGGATCATATCATAAGAAAAGTAGGGAAAGAAGCCACAGAAAAGAAAAAGAAAGAACTAAGGGATTTCATAGCTAGAAAAATAGTTTGACTAATAAAAGAATGAGAGGATAAGTCGAAGCAACAAAACAAAGTAACAACACAGGAGGGACAGAAGGAAAGGGACTTAGCTATCAAGGTTGAAATAATGCAAGATGGTTTGAAGGACATATCCATGCAAGAGAGCATAATACCCACCTAGGAAGTATTAAGAGAAGGGATATTAACTGCAGACCCTTTGAGGGCACATCAATAGTGTGAAGTCACTACGCTAGGAGAAGATAAGAATAAGAATGGAAAGAGGAATCCAAAAACAGTTAGAGAGACTCATATCACAGGAAAGAAGGAAAGGAAGCTCAGTAAAAAGAAAGCTAATATGTAAAATCTACAAAAAGCTACAAAGACCAGATGGAAGACTTCACAGACTGGAACCTTGCAAGAGGAAGGTTCGCAGGATTTGAACCTCATCGGAACAACATGACTGTGCAGAATGGGACTTGTCCCTAGAGAAGCTATATGACCGTTGCTAACCATTAGAATAATTCTTTGAAAGGGATATAAAATGAATTTTTGGGTGGATGGACCAGTTTTGGGATGTTGAACCCGTGCCATAATGGACAGATCCACATTTATGGAAGCATTATTGCCTGTTGGAAGAATATGTTATGAGGCCTCTCTTATTTAACCCGTCAAACATTGCGCCAGGACCACTTTTTTCCACCCATGATTAACTGAGCTAATAGAGAATTCATTGTGTGTCGAGTTATGTTATCAGAAACTAGGTGTCATTGTTCATTTGTCTACCCCGCTTATCCGTTCACCTACCTTGACCTGTCTGTTTAACAGTGAGAATGTCGAGCAAACCTATTGAATTATATAAGTATGTTGAGGATATATTGAAGAATTTAATGGCCAATAGACCATTATCAGAAGGTGTATAGGCCTCATTGACTAGGGTACTACAGGATTCCACTTCGACTAGATGACATCCTAGCTGTGTCAACCCCGCGACTGAGAAGTGAAGTAAGCATTGTGGTGATCTGGCTAATGAGAAGTATATCCCGTCGTTCCTACCAGAATATATCCCACCTTTGGATGGTGCTTTAAATGTGACAACATCCCACGGGACTATGAGTACACTATGTTCACCGTGTACATTCCGAAGGGAATACATGTAGTCAAGAGTCAGTTGGGACAGATCTTGTTGCTGAAGAACAATGAATTCAATCTAGGAGACAAAAATAATTATGCTATGCTAGAACCCCACTGATACTTGATGAATTCAACTGGCAAGAAGCCTCACCTGGTCACCCAACTATGGATTAAGGGACTGACATAGTCCATTGTGCTAAATGTGATGAAGATTCCCCATTTTGGATGTCACCAGGAGGTTAACACTTGCGCTAAAATCCTCTTGTCGTCCTATTATGGCAGATACATGTGGATCAACTGGAGGATTAATGTGGATCCATCGTTGATCCACTATATTAAAGGATTAAGAATGAAGGGACCCGACCCTCAATAGTTTTACCCAAGGAAGGCCTCGGACCGCTCCCTAGAAAAACACATCAAGTAAGCTTATGACAAAGTCAAAATAGGAAAGTGAGGCTACAAGATAGCCTCTATCCAGGATGGCATAGTGTGCCTAACTTGTCAAATCATAGTTGGAAAGATCATAAGAAAGAACCACCCCACAGAGGTCACCAGGTTCTTGGTGGACCTTGTAGGAAAATGTGTGGAGGGCATGCAAATGAATTGGGCGAGTTACCTTGTCAATGAAGTCGAGAAATATTGTCACGAATCTCAATATTTGGGATACGAGTTCCAATTCAGTTGGTTGATCATTTTGATCACATTTGTCACTTAGAAAATGGAAATCCAACGTTGTGTTTCATTCCTTCTATCAACAGATGAAGGTTTTGATTGATTCATTTCTACGCATGACACCGTACACCTTGCACCAATACAGACCGATAGCCAAGTTCTGTGCAAATCCACATTTTGTATATATCACTATGTGTAGAGATGAGAACAAGGAAGAGTTACAGTCATTTTACAAATTGATAGATGAGGACATGGAGCACATCACAAAGGAGTGGTCGAAGGATTTCCTTGTACCTGTTGTTGATGCAAAAATCTCTAACAATGACACCATAGGCATCCCCATGGTCACCAGGTTGAGCATGTTAGACAGTCAAGTGGGACGAAGAAGAAGAAGAAGAAGGAAGAAGTCTAGGATGTAGAGACCGATGAGGAGGACAACGCCTTTGAAGAAAATAGATCTGGCTCGCCAGGAAGACAAGGAGATGAAGAATATGGACAAAGAGGAGGGGATGAGAAAGGAGGAGGTGAGGCTACATCGTCGAAAGATCCCCCTACTAAAATAGTAACATGGCAGAAAAGGAAGGTTTCTCCGCAGAAACCTTCAGCAAGAAAGAAGATGTACGCCAATAAGCCCTAGTTAGAAGCAACACTCATGGAAGATGACATTAGTTTGGTCCGTGGAGCCATGTAGGATGCTTCCGAGGACATATTGTACAGATATGGAGAGAATAAGGAGGATATGCATGGAAGGATCGATAAGGAACTAAAGGAAATATATAAATCCATTCATTTGTTCCACACAGTACCTACTGCGCCTTCCTCATCACAGATTGCAGTATT
>SNQJ01S0029219.1:0-27999 GCA_010110895.2 Picea sitchensis
GAGCCAGCCTTGTGCTGTGATGATGATGATGTATCAGTTTTTATACTAATACATATTGATGCAGATGATGATGGCATTCCTTTGAGAATGACGATGTTGCCGATGAAGAAAACTTTCGATGACTTATAGATATGCCAGTCAGTGTTCCAAGATGATATTGATGATGTTGTCCTCTCACCCACTTGATCTGGTTGATGATGTTGTCCTCTCTCTCTCGGATGATGCTACTGAAGAATACTCTTCTTGTTAAGGGGGAGTGTTGAAATAATGTAACTGCAAAGTGTATTATTATTATTACTTGATATATTATTCGTTGGATCAATCCCCATTGTGGATTGATCATGCCGGCTACTTTAAAAGGACCAAATCCCCTTTGGCAGATTGGTCATATTGTAATTGTAAAAGGAAAAAGAAGAAGTCGGCCCCAGAATATATCAAAGAGGCCCTGAAACATAATAAAGGTGGTTATAACCACCCAGTTGGAGAAGCCAGCCCTGCCAGTGAAGAGACACTTCACACGTGTCAGTCTTGTATAAATAAGGAGGCTAGCACCTCACTTAGATACACAACTCACTTTCTCATTTGTGAGACAAGTTTCAGATTTGCAGTTAGAGAAGAAGGAGAGAGAGTGGCACATATCTGGGAGAGGATCTTCTGCATCAGTTTAAGATATTTCTTGGCATTGTATTGGCTATCTATAATAAGGAAGTTTTGTTGTGTTTTCTTCCCCTAGAGGGTTTCCCAGGATAAATGTTGTGTCTCTTGTGATTGTGTATTTCTCATTGATCTTGTATTATGCTATTGTTATTTAATGAAATGCAAAGAACTATAATAATGGTTTAAACATTAATAAATCATAATGCAGAAACAAACATATTGTTCCATTGGGCATGGAGTCATTATTATGAAAACTATCTAACACACTGGTATTTAAAATGAAAACTAGGCCACCAACGAACTTAGTAAAAGTATTTTTTCATAAAATTCCCATTCTTAACCACCAAAAATTTCCATGCCTTCCAAATTCTGCAGCGTAAAAGTGTTGTTATTCAAAACTTCAAGAATATTGAAAGGGCCAAACCATAATGCTTCAAATTTACCATGCTTACCTTTTTCTTGTCTTTGAGCATCCCACTTCAGCACTAGATCTCCAGGATGAAATTTTTATGGCTTGGATTTTTTATCAAAGATATGTTTGATATTATTTTGATTCTTTTGATCTTTTTCCAACAGTCGTTCTCTGATTTGTTGAATCTCCACTAGTTGGTTCATCTTCTAAACAGGAAAAATATCTTCCATTCCATAAACCAACTGAAAAGGTGAAGTGTTAGTTGATCTTTTAGTTTTCAGCCTATCATCCCATAGAGCAAACTTCAGCTTTGAATCCCATCCTTTCTTATTGTCTTCCAACAACTTATTAAGAATCCTTACCAGGATCTTATTGGGATATTCAGCCAGGCCATTACCTTGTGCATAATATGAGGTGGAATGAGTGAGATTAATGTTATAATTTTCACAAAAATTCACTAAAGGACCAGCTCTAAAGTTTGTAGCATTGTTGGTAACAATTCTCTTAGGACAACTAAATATTTACATGATATCTTCCAGAAAATTCATGATGACTTTGTGTGTGGAATTTCTCATAGGTATTGCTCCAATCCAATTGGTGAAATAATCAGTGGAATTCTGGATCCATCTATGTTGGCCACTGAAGGTAGGTGGATATCACTGATAAAATCCAATCCCCATTGTTGAAAGGGTCCAGTTACCGCTATAGTATTTAAAGGAAAATACTTGAGTTGTTTCTTTCCAGTGAATCTTTGACATTTATCACAAGTTTTGATAGCACAAACATCAGTAAAGAAACTTGGCCAGTAATACCCACTTCTTAGTATTTTGTATGCAATTTTCCTCCAGAAATGATGTCCTCCACATAAGTTATCATGAAATTCAATTATCACTTGCCTCACCTCATCAAGATCTAAACACCTCAACAAAATCCCAGAGGGGTCCTTCCAATAAAGCATTTGATTATTGATGCAATACTTAAGTGCCTTAATCTTCAAATACCTCTGTTTATCATTCTCAAAACCAAGAGGATATTGCAAGTTCTACAGAAAATAGATTATGTCTTTATACCAAATACATTCAATCGACTTTGGATCCACTTGTTGGTTACTGTTTAGAAGTTTAGAATGATGATTGTCACAACTTGTACCCATAAAATTTACCCCTAAATCTTTACAATTTGACTCTTCCAGCAACCTTGCTAACCCTTGTCCTTTAACCAGCTTAGTAGGATTTATTTCCAAGTCAAACTCCAAGATCATGGAAATCCATTTCCTCCTCTTTCCATCAATATCAGGATGAATAAGAATTTCTCTCACTGCACTAAAGGGAAAATAAGAAATAATCTTTGAATGAATAACATACACCATGAATTCTTTCACAGCCTTGAATAATGCATAGGCGTGTTTTTACATAATTTCATACCCGATTTCAACATCCCTTAGAGCTCTACTAAAGAAAGAAATGGGATACTCCCAACTATCCTAATTTTTCTATAAAAGGACAACAACCAATGTATCATTAGATGCAAAAGAAAATATTAAAAAAATGTTTGAAAAATTAGGACTTATCAACATAGGAGCATCAACTAAAGTTTTCTTGATCAACTAAAAAGAGTTTTTGGCATCTTCAATCCACTTTACTTCACTATCCTTCCTTAACATGGAAATAATGAGTTTCACAAGATCAACAAAATTAGAAATAAATCTCCTCAAAAAATCAATTTTTCCTAAAAAAGACTGAATTTCCTTCTTGGATCTAGATAAGGTAATATTTTGAATAACTTCCACCCTACTTGGATCAATATTCACACCATCAACTCAGACCATGTGACCCAAGAAATTTCCTTCCTTCATGGAAAATTGTGATTTTCTAGGATTAAAAGAGATCCCATACTTCTTGCATTTGATGACAACTTTCTTCAAGTGTTGTACATGCTCCTAATCAGTTTTGGAGAAAAAAGTAATATCATCCAAGTAAATCAACACAAACTAATCCTTCTCACGAAAAAAATAAATATCCATTGCTTGCTGAAAGGTTTCCCTTGCATTCATTAGTCTGAATGTAATTTTTCCGTACATGAAAGTACCCCAAGGAGTTGTAAAGGTTGTCTTTTCTCTATCATTTGGATGTACATAGATCTGATTGTAGCCAGAAAATCCATCAATCATGGAAATCCTCTTTGAACCAACCACCCTTTGTAATATATGTTCCATATTAGGTAAAGGGTAATTATCCTTCCTAGATCATCTGTTAATATTTCTAAAGTCTACAGAAAGTCTAATTTCTCCATTATTTTTCTTGACTGGAACCAAATTTTCTATCCAATATGAATATCTAAGAGGAATAATAATTTGTGCATCAAGCAATTTTTTAACCTCTCTTTCCATAATAGGCAACAACATAGGATTGATTTGTATGAGATTCTGTCTAAAAGGATTTGTATTTTCCTTTAAATGAATCTTCTGCTCTATAATTCTTGTGTCATAAGCCTTCAGGTCTTCATACTTCCATGAAAAAACATGTGAAAACTCTTTCATAAGATTCACATATTTAGCTCTTTGTTTCTCTATTTAAACTTTTGACATCCTTAGAAATTTTGGTTCTCTTTCAGTCCCCAAATTACAATCTATGAGCTCTAAATCTTCACTTGGACTGTTTAGCTTCACAGGAACATAATTTTGATCAAAAAAAATTTCCAAAGGCACTATCCCCCTAGGAATATGATTACTTGGCAACTGTAAAATATGATGATCTACAATCTTATTTATAAATTTCGCCTTTTGAAAATTTTCTTCAATGCCTTCATCTTGATCTATAAGCAATGCATAAAACTCATCAACTATTTCCAAGAATCTCTTCAACTCATCATCATATTCAAACACATTCCAATATTTGACATTATTATGGATTGCAGGTCTATACTTCACCTCAACATCATATTTGGGTTTGGGAGGCAGAGGAGCTTTAAAAATTCTTGTAGAAACAACTAGGGAATTATCCAATGAATTAGAATCTCTTGGGACAAAAGGTATATTAAAATATGAGAACAAAATTTCAATAAAGTACGAAACTTCATTTCTATAATCCTTTATTCTGGGATATTTTTTTGATAAATGTTTTCGACTTATTGCACAATCAGCTCAGCATCACCAAATATTTTTAAGCCTTCAATCTTCATGTCCTCTGCAGCCCTGAGCCCAAAAATCAAGGCTTCATATTCTACAGTATTTTTTGTTACCTCAAATTCAAACTTGAAAGACAAATTAGTAACCTCTTTTGAGGGATAAATTAACACTACCCCAACACCATCCCCATCCTTAGAAGAAGATCTGTCAAAATATATTTTCCATAAAGGAACACCTCCACCTTTAGTTTCATGTTTGATTGAAACTAGACTTTGGAGTTATGAGCATGAATGAAAAGAAAAAATGAAGAATACTTGAGCCCAAATCAATATCTACAACATAAATGGGATGATTGGTGGAATTATGTTCATCAATAATAATATAATAAAGTTGAGCTTCTCTATACAATCTCATGTGCTGACCCCCAAAAACTGGTACTGTAGCATAAGAAATATCCATTTGTAAAGTTCCTCCTAACCTCTAGATCCATGATCTAGACAACAACATCCCAAATTTGAGGGGTACATCTGCAACTACTATGTCCATGACCATATTTTTCATAGGGAATTGGAAGAGTATAACAACTAGATATTTTATTACCCCAAGACACTTTACTTTCCTTGAATGAAAATGGTACATATCATGATAAGTTTTAGTGATCTCTAGGCCCAATTAATCCATGAAAACCTTCGACATCAGATTATGGGATGCACCAAAGTCCATAATACAATTATGTAATATTTTTTCATGCAAATTAAAAGAAATGTAAAATGGAGGAGAAGAATCATCTCTACCTTCCACCATGGGGCCCAATATGACTTCARGATTCTCATCTTGTAAATTGATAGAATATGAGGGAGAGGGATGAGATGCAAGTTGCAGRACTTTCAAAATTGATCTTTTAAACTCTTCATTTTTTACCAACTCAAGAAAAGGAAYGAGGATCTTAATATTTTGAATTTCATGTTCAAAACTGAAATTACAATGAGATTTTTCAACATCTTTCACTTCATGTACAAGAACTTTCAACACTGGTTGATTTTTTTTTCCTTATGTTTCTTTTTTAGGGGAAACCTTGATAGGGGCCTTTGTCTTTTTGGACTGAGGAGGTATATGTTTCTTCTCAACATTTTGTTTCGATCTCAATTTATATTTTTTTGAACTTTATTCTGATAAACCTTCACTCTTCTTGGGACAATTCATCTATCTGATTACAAATCAAGGAATCCTAATAGTCACTTTGAGTAAGATGATTTGAGGAAGGATTATCTGAAACACAATGAATATATGGTTCTACTTCTTCCACTTCTTTTTCTTCATTTTATTCATCAAATAGATTATTTTGGAAATGGGCTTGGACTCTTTGATATTCATTGTTCCTATGGTCTCTCTGCAAAACTTGAGGTGGATTATTTTTTGTTATAAACCGATTTATGTTTCCAAATTATTGAGGGTTTCTATTGGCTTGTCTCCCTTCAATCTTCAACCTTTCCATTTCTACAAATAATTATTTGACTAGCTTGGTCAACTCATCAACCTTTGGATCTGTACCTAAAATATATGAAGGAGAAGCCTTTGTATTTTGTTTTCTCCTCTCTCTATCATATATGCCTCTCAATTTGTATGTTGCCAATATATTTGCCTCAACTTCTAGGGAAACATCTTGCATATGAGCCAATGTAGTGGACCTTCTTTCTCTCAAAAATAGACAAAACTCTGAGTCAAAGGCACTTGCATAATTTATTTTTGCAGAGGTCTCAGTGCACTTAATATCAGTTGGAATTTTATTGTACATTTTGTTAAACCTTTTAGAAAATTCAGACACAGACTCACCCTCTTTCCTTTTGAGATCCCCAAATTCTATAATATAGTACAAAAAATATTTTTTGTCACCCCTGTGCCTTAATAAAGCATCATCCAGGGCCTCAATTCCATCTATTAATCCTAAGAGTAAATTCTAAACCACTTACAGGCTTCTCCATATAGGATTTGCACAAAAGCCCTCATCCAGACATCTTCATTTTCAATGTTCAAGTTATCTACATAAATATAAATGGAAATAATATGTTATTCTATAGTAATATCTTCTTCTCCACTAAATTTTTGCATGTACTTAAGGTAATCTCCAACTAGAATGGAATTCATGGGTTGAGGAAGGAACAAATGTGCATACCTAGAAGCCACAATGGAATCCATTCTATTTATAGGTGGATTCACTACTGCCATCTTAGGAGAAGGAGGTGTTTGGCTCCTAGGATTTATTAACAAGGTTACAACAGAGGAGCTATCAGATAGAGTAGAATGAGGTGAACTGGGCTATGGCTTTTTTGAATTTGGAATGGAATTTGGTGATCCTACTAGAGTTTGAGCAGAGAACATAACTTCTTCTATTTGAACTTGAAAAATTTTAGGCCAATCAACACTTAGAACGTCAAGAAAAAAATATTCTCATTCTACCAAATATATTTCTTTCTAAACATTTTCAAATACAAACTCTCTCTCAGACTCAGTGGGTAATGGAAATCTAAAAGTCTCCAAGATTTCTTCTTCTAAACTAGGAAGAGGATAAATAATTTCACTAAAAAGATTTTATTTCAAGAGTTCAGAAGACTCACACTTAACATAGACTGGACTAGTCTTTGGTGTTTCTATTGAGGTCTTAACAGGGAAAGAAGTTCATGCTTCTTCATTTTTAATGGACTTGAACAAATCAATATTTAGAGATCCTAAAGCTTGGAAATATTCTAAACTTTAAAGTCTGGACCATTTAACAACTTCAGGTGATGCAAGGAAATCAAAACCTCGAAGTATTTTCTATTTCAAATCAGGAGAAAAAATGTTTATGTTCAAGAGGATGACCTTGTAGTTCGTATTTTACAAGGATTTCAACCTCAGGTAAATGAAAATATTTAGAAATATCAATTGGTGTGTGAAAGACAAAATCGGGTAGGTTCCCAAAAGTACCTGAAGTTTTAGAAGATGAGGATCCTTGAAAATCCTTTCCCTTAT
Source organism: Picea sitchensis (assembly GCA_010110895.2). NCBI lineage: Eukaryota > Viridiplantae > Streptophyta > Pinopsida > Pinales > Pinaceae > Picea > Picea sitchensis. The sequence continues at coordinate 7,206 of SNQJ01S0029219.1, forward strand.
TTATGATCTTCTTTGGGTCTGGTACAAGTGTGGACAGAGGTGAATGTGGATTATCTATCGTTCTTATTCACTTAGGATCCGTAGTTGAATCTAGAGTCTCCAAGTGCACTATGCAGTCTCTTATGTTATTGGTTTTTGTACACCATCAAAACTAGTAGTATCCTTGTTGTACAACCCAGGGAAAAATTTTCAATTTCTCTTCCCTGACAACGATACCATAAATGATAGCACCATAAGTTTTTATTAGAATTATTTAAGAACATTCCTAATACCCATTTAGTTCTCAAGTGAAGATAATGATTTTAATAAAGTAAGCATGAAATAATCTCAGAAGATTTGAGATAAGTTATCCAATACAATCCAATAATAGCTTGCATACCAGCAAGAAGGGATAACACAACATTTGACTATCCTGAAAATATGTGAATGTAACTGAAGATAACATTAGAAACACAACCATGAACCAAAAAATATCGCTTCCATCTCTGACTGAATAGTTCACTGAAGAATATTTCCTAACTGAGAACCTCTCAACCAAGAAACACAGAATTCTTTAATGGATATAATATCATGTAATAAATCATTCATCACAGAACATTAAAGCAATCTATAAATGTATAGACAAAGCATCCCATTAAAGAAAGAGGAAAATAGTAGAAGTGAATAAGAACAAAGATGGCTAATCATCCACTATATTAAAATCATGTAATCTGTATACATAGAGTTTTCATATGAAGAAGTTCAAAATAGATAAAATAGTCTCCAAAATCCAAAATTCCAACCCTTTCTTCGTCAAAATTACACCATTTATAGGCTCTCTATGCTTACTAGTCTAAGAGGGTCAAATTAGATGCAACTACACTAGATTTTGTTCATTTAGGATTTAGTTACAAGAATTTACAACAAAAATTGTTTCAGTTCCTATTTTCTAGGATCTTGTATAACATCATTAATTTCTTCCAGAAACCATCAAGCCACTTGATCTTGAGATGAGACATTTGTTCCCCATGTTTTCCTGAAGTCCTGAGGAAGTCCCTTTGCGTTGCCACCTCAAACTGAAAGAGAATGAGGTTGACTTTGTGTTTCTACATCGAATTTTCACATGTTGTAAAACCTCCGTAGAAGTTCTGCAGCGAACATGATTTCATTGTGGAAACTCTATGTAAACTAGTTTTGCAGTGAACATAAACTCGCTATGGAATTTTTGTAGATTTTTTTTTTCAAACCCGTTGCACACTTTGTTCACCATTTTTAATACCAATAAAAGGTCCTTTCCCTTTTGACTGCAAAAACTTTCAACACTAGCACTAAGTAATCCATAATCAAAATGAATTCCATGGGTTATGTTCTTTATCAGTTTCAAAATTTCAAATTAAGATTTGGCTCAGTAGAATACTAGTTAACATCAGCTTGTGCCAACATGTCCAAAATACTTTTGGCAACCTCTTCCTCTAACCTGTGTAGATTTATCTTCAGAACTTTGTTTTCCTTTTGAAGAACCATTTTATGTTTGTATACATTCTTCAGTTGGTTGTGGAGATACAATGACCTTTTTACCATGTTTCTTTTGTTGTCAATAACTTTCTTACAGTCATCCAAGTGAGCAACTACCTGCACTTTCATCTCCTTGTTTTCTTATATCAATTTTATGATGAGACCTTGACCTTATCTTAACTGATCATTGAGTCTTTTCACCCTCAGATCACTTTATTCTGTGGAGGAATGAACCTCAGCCCATCATGCATCTCTATGAAAAACATGAGGCTCAATTATAGCCTCCTGGGTGTATGCTAGACTTCTGACTGTAGATCTAGTTCTACGCATGTAAGGGGTGTCTTGCATAACTACTTATGGGATGAATATTACTTTCTTAGTTGGAATCACTTTGAATTTTTCAACTTATTCAACCCCATGGGGATTATCTTCCTTAGTTATTTCTTCCTCCACATGGTCCCTTTCTTTTGTAGTTGATCTTGTAAAAGGTTTCATGGGTTTTACCAATTTCACTGCCTCAGAGATCAGTTCAATCTTTCTTCCCATTTCCTTGACCCTTCCACCGTATGGGGTTTCTGTGAAATTTTCAATGTTCCTCATGACTTGTTCCAAAGGTCTTTTTACATTATCCTTTTCTTTGGACTCTTTGTTTAATATGGTTTTATTTGAAGCTTCAGGGGTCTCAATTGTAGCAAAGATTTGTTCTTTATCTTTTTTTTGTGTTTTATTAGTTCTGCTAGAACTTGCTTCCATGATATATTCATTTGACACATGGGTGGTTTTCTTGGTTTTAGGAGTGCCATTAACTTCTGGACCAAACCCTATGGAAGATGGAAAAGAATCCCATTCTGTATTTTTTTTCTTAAGTTCCTCTAGGACTAAAAGCTTTATTATACCAAAATGGAATATACTACATGTTCAATCTAATTAGACTTGACTTGAACCCGGTCTTCCATATTGCCTAAGCTCTTGTACAAGTAAAATGGTAATTTAAGGACTTCCTTACCTGTGAAATGCACTAGTAACCTAATATGGTACTGATAAACCATATTAAATCTTCCTTCACATGTGAAGTACCTCTGGATCACCCTCAGTATCTTGTCAAAGTGCTCTAGCATGTAGCTCCTTGGCACCCCTTTATAGAAATTCTCATTTTTGTACTCAGACTTGAAATAATGATTGCAATAAGATGAATCTAAAGACATTCCCTTAAACCATTTTCCACCTTGCATTGGGATTTATGTGGTTGCAGCTATGGTGTTCTCTGGAACCATAATCTATAGTGGTCCAATTGTGAGTTTATACCCATCATAATTCAAAGAAAATTGTTTTTTCACCTCCATGTGACTTCCTTGTAGCTTCTCAAAAAATGTGATGCGTCCATCCTTGATCCAGGGGATCAAATTTTGCTCAAAAATAAATTTCTCAGAATTTATTCAAAATGGACACGGGTGTAGGCCTATCCATCACGAACCCAATGCAACTTGAACGAGCTCAAACAGATGTCATATGAGAAAGATATCATGTTCTTCTCATTTTGCCAAACAGGAAATTTTTTTATGACTGTATAGTCTGTACAGTACGTACAGTGCTGATGTGGCAGGGTACAGATCGACACGTGGTAGGTGACATGGCATGATCATATAGGTGATGTGGAAAAATGATTAGTTGGCATGCTGACAAGGCAGGTTTGATGCCAAACACGTGGGTGAATTAGTTGTTGACACGTGCCATTAGTTGGCAAGTGTTATGGTGCCATGTGGCCTAGTCGTGGGCTACCACGTGGAACCACTCCAATTTGTTGGCATTTGGTAAGAATTTATATGACTCCACAGGAGTCTAACCCGTGACCTCTGAGTAAGGGGAGTGATTTGGCAGGGCCTGAGCCCCCAGCCTGCCTGTGGATGAGACTTAAGATTATAATGTGTTTATTTTTATTTGAGTTTTCATTAAGGGTTGGTCGGTGGAGGAAAGGGTTGGGGATTATCCCCATCCCCTTGTTCAAATCCTAGAACATACCATATTCCACATGACCTTAACACTTAAACTTGGGTGTGGGGTTTCAATGCTTATCCCCATCCCCCCCCGCGACGCATACACCATACAACTATGCCATATAACTAGAGGCGCGCATAGACTGCTAAAAAATAGGTTATCCCTGCTCACATGTTTCTATACCACATGATCATATGCCAATCACGGAGGAGCTAGCCATTGGAGCACGCAACAGTTAGGTCATTTGCCACATGGGGCCATACGACCAGGTTCTCTACCGAGGTTTGGGGGCCGACGCAAACGGTCCTACATTTTTTTCCTTTTTGTGGGGATGGTTGTGTGTGTTGTTTTTGGTGTAGAAAACACATAGAGGCCAAGTTAGTCTATTAGTGGGTGCGTTTTGGTGAGCAGGTACAACAATCTTGAAGGGGAAAATTTCCAAGAGGTGTAACTTCTTCATTTTTTGGCCAAACCAGGTGTCGAAAAAGCCCAACTATGGGTTTTTGGATGTTCTAAAGCCATTGGAGCCATCTATTTTGTATTTTGAGAACTGTAAGAGAAATGTTCAAGCATAATGAAAATGATCCAAGGGAAGTTGGACCAGGAGATGTATCCCAAGAGAGAGGTGAACTACTTTATCATTTTTTGTGTTATGTGTTCATTATTGATGGTTTTTATATGTCTTATATGTTGCTCATGATTAAGTTAAACTCATTAAATTTATGTGTTAGTAACTTTATCCAATTACCCAAACACATACCTTTTTACACTTGCAATTTAAAAGAGACAAGTCTTCTTCACTTTAAAGATCTATTAGAAACAAATCCATTTCATTTTCACATGAGTTGGTATCATAACATAGGTTTTTGAAGGATTGATTGTTTGCAAGTGTTTTGTTTTCTGGTGCTTACAAGGTTGAAGCTCACAAGAGAAGAAGGTCAACTTATAGAGACAATTTTTCAACTGTCAAGAAGGAGAACTATCAAATCACCTCAAGCTTCAATAATATATTCACCAAGTATGGCTCATGAGGAGAGTCATGGAACTCTTCCTTCGGAGGAGGAAATTTCAAAAAATATTTTTATGATATGACTGAGATGGTCAAAGTTTTGTTTGAAGAAAGAAATGCAAGATTGCAAGGTAAAATATCCAAACCTCCAAAGGGAAATGGAGACAGTGGTGATAAAAATGGAAAGGGAAATGGAGGGAGTGGTGATTCTCCACCTCCTTCACCTCTATATTCTACCTCTTCCACCATTTCACAAACACCTCCAAATTCTCCATAAGAACATGGAAAAACTCCTTTACAAACTCCTTTGCTTAAGCTTGATATTAAGTTTGAATTGCCAATGTACAATGGAGAGATAAATGCTGAGAAATTGGATTACTAGATTCGTCAGATTGAAGTGTATTGTAGGATACAAAGAATCACTGATGATGGAACTAAGATTCAAATTTCTTATTTAAGAATGGATAGTGTAACACTCATTTGGTGGGAAGCCAAAACTCAAGAGGACACGAAGAAACATGGTAAATTTTTATCCTCTTGGAATTATTTTATTGTTGCAATTAAAAGGAAATTTTACCCATTAGCATACATGCAGAAAACTATTATGGATTGGAAAAACTTTAGGCAAGCTAAAGGGAAAGATGTGCAAAGCTTCACTCAAGAATTTAGGAGAAGATCTTTGGTTTTTGGTGTAGATTATTCATGTCAAGAAACTTTTCTCAAATACATTGGAGGTTTGAATAGCTACTTGAGGCATACAATATTTATGTTTAACCCTTCAAATCTAGATGAAGTTTGTGTACGGGAAACTCAATTAAGAGCAAGAGGAAGGAATTAACCTCAAGAGGGAAGCAATAAGTGTTTTCATAATGGAGACAAGGGAAAGAGGAAGTTTGAATGAAATGGAAAGAAAAATGCTTCAATAAAGAAAGAGAGAGAGAAACTCTCATGTAAACATTGTTCAAAGGATGGCCATGATCAATACCATTGTTGGAAACTTCATCCTGAAAAAAGACCAAAAAAGTTCAAAAATAAAGAGAAACCAAACATTGTTGCAACTGTACAACAAGATTTAGGATCTGATTCGGAAGATTAAACAAAAATCACAGCCATGGGTTTACAAGGTAATAATTCTATTGCTAGCACTAGTTATTCAAATTCTTCCATCAATGAAACTCAACATGAAAATGAAAGAATAGATCTTTTTCACATAAGGGTAATTTCAAAAAATACCAAGATAGATACTCTTTTTGATATGGGATCACAAGAAAACCTCATTTATGAAGACATTGTCAAGGTACTAGATTTGGAAACTACTCCTCATCCTAAACCATACCCTTCAGGTTGGATATGTGACAAGAAGGTGTAAACTCATATTTTTCATCACTGCAAACTATATAGATGAGGTATAGCTTCATGTTATTCCATTGGATATTTGTGGTATTGTGTTGGGAATCCCATACTTATATGATAGGAGATCCATTTTTCATCGTCATGAGAACATGAATTATTTGTTTAAAAATGGAGTTGCATACAATGTTAGAGTACATACAAAGAAGATGAATTTTTCACTTACAAATGTTGGACAAATGAAGGGACTAGTCAATGCTAGTAAGAATCTTGTACTTTTGATGATTAAACCCAAATACAATGATGAATAAAAAGTTCTCAAAGGATGTGATGCAAACTTACAATCTGAATTGTATGAGGTTGTTAATGAAAATGTTGAGATTTTTCAGGAACCAAGGGGATTGCCTCCTAAAAGGGGTATCCAACATGAGATTCTATTCTAGCAAGGAGGTCCTCTTCCAAACATTGACATGTGCAGGATGTCAGTCATGGAGAATGTTTAAATCAGAAAACAATCCCAAGAGTTTCTTGACAAAGGGGTCATCAAACCAAGCACTTTTTCATGCAGGTCACCAATTGGTTTGGTAGTAGAGAAAGATTATATATGGTGTATGTGGGTAGATTTCAGAGCCTCGAACATGAATACATATATGATTGTTGAAGGAGACACATGGAAGAAATCTTTGAAAGAAAAGAAATGTCCATTGCATGCCTTGACAAGCTATGTTTTCCACTTGGTGATAAGGTATAAGAAAGACATTTATGACAAAGTTGTTGATATGCTTACTAGGCATATTGTTAGTTCTTTAGTTATTTTCAAGCATAATCCTATCATGCATAAGATCTATTTGGAACAATATGCTTTAGATGCTAATCACAAAAATATTTATGCAACTTTGTGTTGTACTAACCAAGTTGAGGAGCTAAATTCCTATGTGCATGGTAAAATTTTGTATCTTGGCAAGCTATGTTTTTCACAGAGGTAAAGAGCCAACAAGATAAGGGAAGAAAATTCTTCTCTTGTTGATGGCCATTTTGGTGTAGGCAAGAATTTCATTGAACACGCTCAGTTTGTGTATCAAATCGTTCAAGAACAGTTGAGAAAGAGCCAAGCCAAGTACAAGACAAGGCATGACAAGTTTCGTATTGGTCTTAAAGGCACCAATCCAAGCAAGGCCAAGTGGATTGAGGTTGGAAAGTTGAGGGAATTGTACCCTCATCTTTAGATTGACTAAAAGTAGTCTTTTGGAGGTCCAAAAGTTTCCCAATGGGGAGGTGTGATCCAGGGGATCAAACTTTGCTCAAAAATCAAAGTGCTCAGAATCAATTCAAAATAGACGTGTGCGTAGCCCTCGTTGTCACGAACTGTTATCCACAAATTTGGTTATTGTGATGATGTCATGATGATGTTATGATGATGGAAAATCAATCTCTTTATGAAGAACACTTTCCTAAAAAAAGTTACAGTTGTCTTCTTCCAGAATTCACACTTTGAAGAATGTTCGCAGGCTACTTATATATTCACCTGCGAGAATTCATGTTTCTCGCAGGCTGCTTTAATATGGGGTGTGAACTTCTCGCACTGTACTCATTATTAGGGTGCGAACATGCTCTCAAAAGGGAAAAAGATAAGAATCTCGAACCTTCTAGAAGGGAATCTTCTAGAAGGATGAGTTGGCTTTCGAGTGGTTATTCAAGAACTGGCATTCCAAATATCTTGGGATCATTCCCTATCCAAGTAACTAAACTATCTTCTCCTATATATTGAGAGGATTGCTCATGGAGAGGGTTAAGAAAACAAGCAGCAAGCTAATTAGATATTGATTATAGAATTAGTGCAAGACTATATGGAAGACTGATGCTACAGCAGCAAGAGACAACATCAAGGTCATCACAAGTGGTTGATAGACAACATCATATCAATACAGTGGTTGATTTTCTTCATGCATGAGCAAGTGTGTGTGTCGAGCTAGGAGCCATCGAAAAGGAGACTCACTCATTATCAAGGCCTCAGTTGTAAGTTCTTACCTCAATTAATTCAATACAACAATATGTCCTTCCCATAAAGATGATGTCACTTTATTACATAATTCCTTGATCATATATAGACTAGTTATTGAATGATATTAATCGCTTCTACTTTTGATTGGTTCATCTGCCTGCGATTTGACTCGATCTATATTAATTTGAGCAAAGCTTTAAACAAATCGCAGAGATCTAAGCGAGCATTCATAAGGTGTCCATGATCCTCATTTCGGGCCTATTCAATAATCTAGGATCGAAGTAAGGGTAGTATTATGTCCTCGCTTTGTTCCTAGATCCGGTGGATCTAGGAGATCAAGCAGGTCCGCACTCCACATTAATCCCAAAACACATGACCCATCGGGGAATGAATTGAAGCTTGTGGGGAATGTCTCCAAATTTCTTTGATGATCATTCTCGACAATCCACCAAATTTTCAATATGGGGGCATACCGAGCTTGAAGGTCTTTTGTTCTTTTTCCTCGCGCTTGTAAATACATGAATGTAACCGTAAACTTTTATCTTATTTTTCGACCCGACGGCTCTAACACCAAAAAGGAACCCCCTCGAGTCTACTTTAAACCCTTTCGTGACTCTAAATATGAAAAGATTTCGAAGTGATCTTGCTTCCTTTCAAACCTCATAAAAGGTCAGAAAGGGCGTCTTTTGAGAGATAGTTTAACCCTTTTCGGTCTCGCTGGACTACTCAGACGGTGTTGAACTGAGAGAGTTCTATTTTAGGCGTTTTTACAAACTCTATAATCCAAAAAACCTTCGAGTTTTCTATGGTATTCTTTGACCTTAAAGCTATACATTGAAGGGTCCATATGGGACTAAACCCTTACTTCTTCCCGGGCCATAAACAAAAGGAAGCCGAACTTACAAAGGTGAGTTATATCGAGCAAATGTTATCCTCCTTGAGCTTCGCGAACAAAAAGATGTACTTGTCTATTTGGATGGGGGGAAAATTTAAAGGAGCAAGCCAAGCAGCCTCTTTGAGAACACCATCCAACACTTCTTAGAGTCAGTTCCTTGAACGCACTTTGTCACTTTGCACATTATCATAACCGAATCGCGATCAGAGCCAATCCGCAGTTTCCTTTCACTTTGGGCCACCGACGCAGTCAAAAGATCCACCTGATAGTTTTGGTCCATGTCATGTTTTGTTGGTGTGCCTCGTGTGTTCAAGGGAAGTATCCACCACGAGAGTCAACCATCCCAAATAACTTGCCTCAAAACCCATGTCAGCCCATGTCCATTTGATCGCCATCATACTCCATGTCTCGTTTGATGTCGTTGATGGGGATACATCAAGGTCCTCCTGGCGAGTCTATTCCCAGTCGACTCAACACATTATCCAGTGAACTAGACTTAGAAACCGAAAGTACTTTGGGACCTATTTCAATGGTAGTGGCCTCCTCACATTCGAGAGTGGGTTTACATCATCGACCCCGGATCGGTCGATTCCACACGTTTTGACCTCAGATCATTTATTCACATCCGCTAGAATGTACTAGGGTACCTTGGGAATCATCAACATTAATGGTGATCTCTGACTTGTTAAACGGTTCACACCATTGACCGACAATCATATACTTCGCCATGTTCACGCCGACATCTATTCACATGGTCGCATTCATCATATCGGGATTGGCGAAGACTCGCCGAGCCATCACTTTGATGGCTACGCTTTGCCCAGGTTGTTATGGAGTTTATTTTGAACAATGACACATACACCGCCATAGATCCACTTTGTATTGGTTGTTGTGGCTATGTTCTGGTCATCTCGTGAGGCTCCACTGCGGTATTCTTCTCGCGGGCTACCATCAGTCCGAAATCAAAGCATAGATCCACATTGTATCTTTGGTATACACTTTTATCAATAATGCATTATGGACGATCCGCCAGCAGGTTTTATGGTGGCTTATCCGGCGAAAGTCTTGATCACCCGCCAGGTATGCCTTCCTTGGCTTTTGAAATATGTCATGATATTTTGTTGATGTTTGTGTGCAGCTTCGTCAGATCCTCGAAGCCTATACCCTTGGCTTGAGCATCTACAAAGCATGCTTATCAGCTGGCATCTTCTAACTTCATACTTTGGGGGCATTCTCCGTTACATCAAAATTGCTCGCCAAATCGTGAGAGGTCCCATTATCCCTTCCTTCACCTTGTCGTAAGTGTCGCGTGTTCCTTACAACTTTTGCAAGCGTCGCAAGTTGGTCACTAGTGTGTCGAAAGGATGTTACAACATCACAGCGATAACGAATAATTGGAGACACTTACAGTCACATGACCGAGAAGGAGGAGAACTGATTCATCGGGTCAAAACAACTTTTGCCATGTGGAAAGCACCCAAAAACTGAAGTTTTGAGAGAGTGCTCCCCTCAAGGACTATCTCGAGCCACTTCTTACATCAGCCGTGGAGCTGCTATAACGCCTCCTCGCCCTTTTGAGGGAGCTTATAGATTTTGAGAGCTACTGGGCTCTTAAAGCTTACCAGGAGGCTAAGGCCCGCTGATGGTCCTTTTGAGGAGCGCTACCTATTCCGGGCAAAGTTGTTAAGCTGCTGAGATGAATGGGGGAAGAATCTTTTCATTCTGAAGCGCTGATTCAAATCCCTAGTCCAAATTCCATGATCCTAGGGAAGATCCTCAACTCAAGGAGGCAACCTCAACTTCCCCAAGGATATCTCAGTGGTTAAAGCCTCTCCATACAGGCAAGCTTTCTAATGGTGAAAGAGGACTCCAGGCCAGAGAATGATACCACCTATGACCATAGTTGAGGATCGAATGGAGAATCACACCAAACTTATGATCTCACAAGTGGTGCCGAATCTGTGAAGAATTGAAGATATGAAACTTATGATCTTGGAGGAAACTTACAAACAGCCAAAGGAGAGTGATCAGTAAGTTGCTGTTATCCAGATTGTCGATCTTTCGAGAAAGGGTTAGACAAAGAGACTGACGAAGTCAAGCGTGATTCAAGATCTATGATTGTAAGTACGGCCACATGGTTCTCATCAATATGACACGCTGGCTCCTGCTTTTCTTTTCTAGTTTGTGTCTCATGTTACAGAACTTATCATTTAGTGATAGATCTGTTTTCAAGATAATAATAATAGAGTAGGAAGCAATCGTATTGTGTTTGTCCATGTGATCCAAAGTAGCGAGCAAAGGATCGGCGCAAACGTCAGAGCATGCGGTGGACAAACGCCATTGGTGGTGCTAAAATCTCCGCTAATCTTTCCTTTCATGTGTTAGTTTAGATAGATTTGAAAGAATTCAGTGACCATGTTAAGCAATTTTCTGCCTAAGTTTAAGGTCAATTTAGAGGTGATCTGTTCACAGGAGATTTTCCTACAAATGCATGTAAACTCCAAAAACTGAACGGATCAAAATGTGACGCTAGGTATGAACAAGATATTGGCGCTTTGTTCATTTTTCCAAACAAGCAAATTTAGCCGACCGGTGACAACCAGAGGTGTTGATTTGGTAGGGTACGACCATGTTGAGGTGTGATGTGGAAATTGCCTGATAAGCATGTGAAGAGTGATGAGCTGGCATGGATGTATGTGTCTCGATGAAAAACACGTTGGGCAAATTAGGTGTTGATGTCATTAGCTGGCAAGGTGTTATGGTGCCATTTTTGGCCCAGTCATGGGTTACCACGTGGCACCCCTCCAGTTTGTTGGCATTTGGTAAAAAATTATATAACTCCACAAGAGTCGAACCCGTGACCTCGGGGCAGGGGGAGTGATTTGGCAGGGCCCAGGCTACCAACCCACTCGCGGATGAGACTTAACATTATAATCTGTTTATATTTATTTGAGTTTTCATTAAGGGATGGTAGGCAGAGGAAACGAATGGGGATTATCCCTATCCCCCGACACATACCATATACCACACAAACTTAACACTTAAAATTTGGCGCAAGGTTTCAATGCTTAGCCCCAGCCCCCTCCCACGCATACACCATACAAATATTCCATATAACCAGAGGTGCACACGCGGACTATTACAACGAAGGTTAGCCTCGGTCACATGTTGCTACACCACATGAACACGTGCCAATCATGGAGGATCTATTCATTGGAGCGCGCAATAGTTAGGTTGTTGGCCACATAGAGCCATACGACCGGGGTTCTCCGTCGAGGTTTGGGGGTCGGCACAAACAGTCTTAGATTTTCACCCTTTTTGTGGGATTGGTTGCGTGTGTTGGGTTTTGGTGTGGAAAACAAACAGAGGCCGAGTTAGTCTGTTAATGGGTGCATTTTGGCGAGCAGATACAACAAGATTGAAGGGGAAAACTTCTAGGAGGTGTAACTTCTTCATTTTTTGGCCAAAACTGTTGTTGAAAAATCCTAGCTAGGGGTTTTTGGATATTTTGAAACCAATGGAGCCATCTATTTTGTATTATGAGAACTATAAGAAGAATTTTTAAGCATAATGAAAATGATCCAAGTGAAGTTGGACCAGGAGATGTAGCCCAAGGGAGAGGTGAACTCCTTTATCATTTGTTGTGTTATGTGTTCATTATTGATGGTTTTTATGTGTTTGATATGTTGCTCATGATTAAGTAAAACTCATTAAATTTGTGTGTTAGTAACTTGATCCAATTACCCAAACACATACCTTTTTACACTTGCAATTTAAAAGAAACAGGTCTTATTCATTTTAAATATCTATTGGAAACAAATCCATTCCATTTTCAGATGAATCCTTCTCAAAATATTCTATGATCACTGGGTTTGAATCAATCAATTGTAACTTGTGAGGTTCAAACATGACAATTTCACCTGCCTTATTCATTTTCTTCTTATGTTTATCGTGCTCCATGGTGATTACCAAGGAAGTGATAATACTTTCACATCAAAGAAATTTATGTTACAGGGTAAATATACAAGCGTATGGCATTTTACTTGAGCAATGATCACAGGTTTTCTGCAATGAATCTAGGTTTTCTACAGTGAATAAAATTAACTCCAATCGATCAAAAACTGATGGATAATGGAAACTGAGGAGGAAAAACGATGATGGTCATGAACATGGGAATAAGAACCAGGTGGAAAATATCGTTATGAAGGAAAAATGACAAGACTTGGGAAGTGACAAATTTTTTACAGCGAGTGCGACTTTTGCAGCGAGGGGAATTCAAACGGTTAATAACCAAGGCATGATATCAAACAATGTTTTCATGATGGGCCACAATAACTACCTTTGAAATAAAGGACACCACAAACTCTCATGCACTAGACTCATTATTACCAATCTGATAAGAGAACGAGATAGTTCTACAATGATTTGACAACTCACAGAATTTCACTACTAAAATTTAGGAACTTCCACAAAAGATTGGGTTTTCATCAATTAATTTCCAATACAGGTACAAATTTGGGTAAGTAATTGATGAGTGACCAATTACACATAAAAAAATTCCACCTAGCACCTAAAACATGATGAAGTGACCTTTGCAACTTGTGTTTTTTTATTAATGATGGAAAAACCATGATGATCATCAGACCACAGTAACTTGACTATATCACTCATTCCTCCATGTAAGACTCAGTAAGATATTTAAATATGATAGGACAATACCTTAATGAACCCATTTTTCAACTTATGAAATGACTCTAATGACCAAGAACTATCACCTAGTCTCCAAAGACTAATTATTACCCTAACAAAACTTATACAAAGAAAAAATAAAAATAAGGGTGACTTTTAGTAGATTTAATGTGCTAACAACATGCATGAAAGTAGACAATGTATATGGGGAGAAAGAAGAGTGATCTATATTTTATAAATAAAAGAAACAATGCAAATGAAGTATACTTTAATTTGTTGTCGGCACAACTTATAACTATTGTCGAGATTCCTCCTACCCTTGACAACTCAGGAGTTCTTGATTTATAGTGTTTCACTCTGCTTGAAGAAGAGAAAGAAAAATATGTCTTAGATCTCTTTCTTGGAAAGTGGAAGATGGAAGATGCTAAGGATGGAATAACTCAAGGATATTCTGGTCATACCATGGAGAAATTTATTTGACTTCTTTGGATTGGATGATAAGTCTAATATCATGGAATTTGTGTGTAAATTTTCCTCCTTTGAAGTCATATTTATACCATTTCAATAGGGTTAAGACCATTTATGATCTTAAACTCCTCTAACATACTCTTTCTAGTCATTGGTGATTTCATAAACATTGTCTCATATTCCAAGTATTGTTTAGACTATGTCTTCACAATCTTATTCTTAGGAACCATCTACCATTGGGATTTTCTTCATAATCCCTTTTCATTCATAATATTGTATTGTATTTGATTTTTGGTTTATAAAAGATGAATAATTCGCAATTGTATGCCCAACGTGGATATTCAAAATATTTATGCTCTTCATCTTAGTAGATGTAATGAAATATATAGTTTTTCCTTCATTCCCTCATTTGTGCCTTATAAACTCTCCACAACCTTTACCTCATGTTTATTCCATCTTTCTTCAATAGTTTTTATCTTATCCATGTGTATCATCTCCTCTTTATGTTGTTCCATGAACTCCTATTTTCTTTCTAAATCATCTTCAACATGTATTGAATGTTAACTTCTCCTTGGTGTTTAATCCCAAGTTAAGATTTCTCTATCGCATTTTAAACCATTCGCATATATTGAAACTTGTCAATCCTACACATCTTGGTGTCCAATGTGCATCAATGTCTAATAAACCTCTCTCGTATACACTTTGTTCCTTATGTCTAGAATTCTACATTTTTCAAAACAAAGTTATGATTTTCTCTTAACCCTTACGAACTCACACCCGTTGTATAAAATCTCATTATAGATTTGTCCTTTGAAGGTCTTCAATCTTTTCATACTCAACGTAGAGCTCCATCTCACCTAGTCAATCCATCAATGATTTCATCTTCGTTATGTCATTAGAAAAGGGACTTCCACTCTCGTATTTTCTTTATTTTGCATGAATTTGATCACTAAGTCTTAGGATCATTCTCATGTCTTGTTTAATTGTTTCTTTGGGTTCTAGAAGAGACTCACTCTATTTTGCTTCTTTGTATACTCAATTCTTTCAATTGTTTGAAATTAGTCACTCTTCCAAGTTTAGTTACACATCATTTTTTAAGTTGTAATCTAGCACTTACAATAAATTGTATGTTTCACCACTCTCAATTTTTTCCACCAAATCTTTATCTTATAATAATATACTTTTAAATCCATGGTATATCTACACATGAAATTTCAAAATTGCTTGTTTGGAGGACAAAAGAATTCCATATAAAAAATTAACTATTTAATTTTGTCCATACCCTGAATTAAAAAAACCACAAAATTATATATTAAAAACCTAATATTCACATTTTTTTTTTAAAAATGAACACTAAAGTATTCTACCAACTTGGATGACTATGAAATAAAAGATTCAATAAAAACACTATAAATAAATAAATGGAAAAATTCACAAATAACATTTATCATCAAAGCAGTGAGTACACAGAGTAAGCTAACTAGGGAGCAATCTTCCCTCTTTTCAGGTAAAAAATGGCCATGAATCCGGTCAGATTTTTAGGGGTAGCCTGAGTTTGGCATGGATCAAAGTTCCAATGCATTGGAGAATATGATCCCAAGGGTTTTTCCCCATTTTAAACCAACCCTGATGTTGAGAAAATCGCTTAGACTTATAGATCAACGAGAAATTTAAAACTGCATCGCCGAAAAACTTGTCAGAAAAGTAACTCCAGAGAGAAGATTGCGCCCAAGTTAGCCCACTCCGGAGAGAAGATTGCTCCCAAGTTAGCCCACTCCGTGAGTACACTCGTGTACTCGTTCTGATTAAGCCAACCCAACCTCCTTTGTGTTCTTCCCATTTACAGAGTTCTCTTTTTCCAATATACTCTTAACCCTATGGAATTTGATGGTCACATATTCTTATTCATGAATTCAACTAAACCGCACATTACTTTACCTACCTTGTATTTCTGGTGAAGCCAAACCATTTTATGTGTTTAAATATATTTAACTACACTATTGTTTTGTTTTATCTGCATTATTATATCTTCTCAAGTGAAATCAACTTATGTGCATACATATGATGATGGTGGTTGTGAACATCTATTGAGATCAAAATTGGTGTATCATACTCTTAGAAAAACAAGAGATTACTAGGATTTTTTTAAATGTTATTTGGATGCTTGAAAAACATTAAGAGAAGGGTGACAAATTCTTTCATGCCATGGTGTTTGTTTTGGGGAACACTTTTGATCTTCAAGATTAGGGTTAACCACTTCATTATAATATCTTAATTTTCTTTTATCCTCTAATTTTTTTATCACGCCATAGATTCTCCTTAAATTTAGCTTGTGCAATATTTTTAATATGATCCTTATTCTACATAATAACTTCTTCTTTTATTCCCTAATGATTTAGACAAGACTTGACATCACTATGTCATCCCAGCTTTAGTCTTTTGCAATTTTGGCTACACTCTGAATCAATTCTGGGGAACCTCTTGTTATCCATGTTGTTTATCGTGTTCTTGTACATTAAGTACCTAATCATAGTTGTGCTCTCAATGAGGGAAATGCTCCACTTCTATGAGAATGATAGGATAAGTTATTCTCAAGGAGGAGTTTTTTCTTATCCCATAACCATGTTCGTTTACAATTATTTTCAATTGGATAATAAGCTAAATTTTACTTTTACATTTTGTGTAAACATCTTTCTAAAACATCTTATCCACACTTAAATTTAAGCTTTGATTATATATTTAAATCATTATAAAATCTATCACAAAAAAATAAATCAATATCCATAATTGAGTGTGTAACTCACTCCTCTAATAACCCAAATCTACAATTAAGCTATAAACACACGGCATTGAATGCTTCAGCAAGCAATATGTACATAGTAAAATCGTATTATACATATATTGAGATATAGTTAGATCATATTGTATATATGTTGAGATATGATGAGGATGGGATCATCTTAATATATACTCAAAAATATATCCAACTTTCTATATACAACCTACCACAACATTCAATGTTGTGCAACAAGTTGGTTGTATATTGCTCCAAATTTACAATTGAGTTAGAAACACTCAATTGTTAATACCTTGATTTATTGTTGTTGGCATGGGTGCATTTTTTCTTGACTTATTTTATGTCAACTTAGCTTTCCTCCAGAATAAGTAATATACATCATGTTACACAGCATTGAATGTTGCAGCAAGCAATATATACATTGTTAAATCATATTATATATATATTGAGATATATATAGATCATATTGTATATATGTTAAGATATACTGAGGGTGGAATTATCTTAATATATACTCAAAAATATATCCAACGTTCTATATACAACCTNTGGGTGCATTTTTTCTTGACTTATTTTATGTCAACTTAGCTTTCCTCCAGAATAAGTAATATACATCATGTTACACAGCATTGAATGTTGCAGCAAGCAATATATACATTGTTAAATCATATTATATATATATTGAGATATATGCAAGCAATATATACATTGTTAAATCATATTATATATATATTGAGATATATATAGATCATATTGTATATATGTTAAGATATACTGAGGGTGGAATTATCTTAATATATACTCAAAAATATATCCAACGTTCTATATACAACCTGCTGTGGCATTCAATGTTATGCAGCAGGATATTGCTCCAAATCTACAATTGAACTAAAAACACTCAACTGTTAATACCTTGATTTATTGTTGCTAGCATGGGTGCACTTTTTCTTGACCTAGTTTATGTCAACTCCATTTAAGTTATTGCCTTCATCCAGAGTGAGCAATATACATCGTGCTACACACTATTGAATGCTGCAGCAAGCAATATATACATAGTTAAATCGTATTATATATATATTGACATATAGTTAGATTATATTTTATATGTGTTGAGATATGTTGGGGTGACATCATCTTAATACATACTCAAAAATATATCAACGTTCTATATACAACCTGCCGCAGCGTTCAATGATGTGCAGCAGGCTGGCTGTATATTGCTCGCCTTGCTCTAGTGGAATTCTGATACATTAATTCACATGTAAAAGGTTTGGAATTTCAAGATACCAAATTAAAGTTTTCAATGTCAGGATACAAAATTGAAATTTCCAAAGGGTATCCATGAGATGTAGTACTGATATTCTTGAGTTGAAGGTCTAGAAGGTCGAGCAGCTGAGCGAATCACGAATCATGCTAACGTCATCTACATGACGTTAGATTATGCAAATTTGCCTGCTGGATGCTTTTTTAGAACACGACAGAAACACTCGATACGTTTGCCACATCATCATGGATGCTTTTAAAGAGCACTGCCAGAATCACTTATTTTGTCTGGTCGTTTAGTTGGAATAGTTTTAGTGCAATAAGAGCGGGATGACCTGCACATTCACGGCATGACCTTTTCTACTTTCTAGACTCTCGGAAAGAACCCATATCTGCGTTGGCAGGGCATAACATTTCCTACCTTTTAGAATCTCAGAATTCACGAGTCTTCTTACCTTCTAGATTCCCTGTTAAACTTTTTCTACAGTATACAAAACTCGTTCTGTAAAATGGAAAATATTTAGATTGTTCTCTGGGCTTTTCCCTGTGATACGTGTTGTCTCTGCCAGTGAAGTTTATTGAATTTTGGCCGCTGCAGCAACGGGAAGAACGCAAGGAAGGAAGAGCTAGCTACCATTCTCCCGGCAAGAAATCAAGCACACTTTGTCCTCTGCTCGATTCGGATAGCCCTACGATTTCGTAATTCTCGATTCTGCGGATAATCAGTGCTGGTTTCATTTGGGGTTCATTGAACTTCGAATAATTCCCTATATTGGATCCATGGACCCGTCCAAGGGACAGAAACGATTGCTGGAGTTCCAATCATCTGCTTCTGGCCATCAGGACTTGTCAGATAATGCAACAGACAGAGACGAGGCCAAACGGCAGCGCATGGCATCAGATACTACTGAAGACGGCTTCGAGGAATTTGTGGCTTTGTTGGACAGAATTCAATATATGAAAGCTATGCACATGAACTTGGGTATATCGGAGGAAGCATTCATGAGCGAAGACTTGGATATCAAAGTTATCAAAACGAAATCGCCATGGATATCCTCTTTCGTATGGGAAGACTTTTGTGTATCTGCAGTTAAGGATACCATGTCTGCAGAGAAGAATTCATGTGTTCCCTTTAGGAAGGAACCGATCAGCTCTGAGGAAAAGGGAAAACAAATTAATTAACAATTTTCTGACCATCTTAAAATGTGTTTTTTTGATTGGGTGTAGTTTGGATGGATGTAAGGACTGATTATTATCCTCTCCACTAGGGTTCATAATGACATGAATAAAACTATAAATATGTTGTAATAGCTTAAAGTATATATATAGGTAAGTTTCTTTTAATTCTTAATTGAATAATAAGACAATTACTATTTCCGGGAAAAAATATTCCTTCGCGTAAAAAAAAACCTCGTCAAAACAGTATGTGATCTCTCCAGAGTTAAATCGAAGTGTGGACAATGTAGGCTGGGAATTTGAGGTTCACTCCTGGTTGTGAAATGCAAATTTTGCGATGCTATATATGTTTTGAGGGCTTTGTATACGTTTTGGTTTTAATGCGCATCCATAGTGTGATTTTTTTTCTGTACAACTGGGTTTGTGCAAATTTTCCCTTAATTTTTTTTTGGCTTTAATCATATAAAAGTTATATTATGCAATAGCAAGCTAAAACTAACAGTAGAGATGTTAGCAAGAACAGTGGTATCATCAAGGAATTGTGAGTTATATGATATTTTACATACTTTTCAGCCTTCGATTTAGATAAAGCTTGATAAGTTGGCATAATCTTGTAGTCTTATAAATTTCTTAATCACATAAAACTGTTTATCAATTTTCTATTAACAATGAAATAGACATCAATGGCACACAATAATAATGATGTTAAAGAGCTCACACAAGCAATAACACTGAGTCCACAAGAACTCACACAAATGAGACTAAGCTAACACTCTGTACGCCCTGTACAAGTGAGATCATTCAACCATGTACGCCCTGTTTATTATTTAACAACTTAATCATATAAATAAAGAAGAAACATATTAAAAACATTACTTATCGAATTCTCATTTTTTATAATCATAAGATCTGTCAAACATAATAATCAATATATATTATTGATAATGCCAATTTCTAGGATGCACCTTAAATTTATCCATCTTACAAGTTCGTTTTAAAAAAACACATTCTCTAAGCTAGATGTCAACCAATATTCACTAAATTGCTTACAATTCATTTTCCATTGAAAAGTTTGAAGGCAATCTGTCACACCGTTGGAGAACTTTGGTTGGATCGGGAAACATCCTCCATTCTCCGCGACCTGTGGCATTCCAACTTTTCGACTCGGTGGCAAAAGCACACCAGTTTTGGAACTGCTCAACGATCGCAACTGCACACCAGTTTCTTATCGCAACTGCTCAACGATCGCATCCTCCTAAGTTGTTGTGGTTCCTTCCTCTGAAGAACCAGCTAGTCTGCTCGATGTTGTCTCTATGATAGCAAGCCAACATGCTTGTTTTTCAATGTGAGAGTGGAAGTGTGCGGTCCAATAAGTGACCACTTCCATCTTTGTATTGCTTCATTAAACCCTTAGAAGCGTCACCATACTTCTTCGTCAAGTACATCAACAATGGAACATTGGAACCAATTTTTCCTTCACCCTCCTCCAAAAGGATCTCAAGTTATGGATCGTAGGGCCATTCACCACCTCCAAGTGTTTCTACGGTCGGTTCAATCTCCTCCTTGGCACATTTGTACCAGGGAAGTTATTCTTCCCCATCACACACATGTGGCGTGAATGATTAAACTTTTCGTTCATGTAGCTTTGGATTCTTT
>SNQJ01S0029219.1:36176-52004 GCA_010110895.2 Picea sitchensis
GGGATGGTATACCTTTATGATGACTCTTCTCTCAACATAGTTGGACATGGTAGAGCCTTGATCAGATTCCTTGATGGTAGAGTCAAGGGGAGTAGTGGAGTTTTTCAAATTCTAGGTCTGACATGGAACCTATTATCAATAACTAAGTTTAAGGATGTGGGTGTGCATGTTATTTTCTCTTACAAAGGGTATAAGATGGTCTAAAGAGATATAACACTTGCTAAGGGTGTTTGTGTGAGGATTTTGTTCTATATTTATACATGCATAATTCTATGTAATAGTTCTTTGATCACTATAGTGGAGAGATCTGTAGGATCTACACGTTCATAATAAAAACTTATATCTACTTCTAATGGTCATTCTTTATGGGTACCCAAATAGGATATTTATTTAGAAAGAAATTTACTTGGAAAGAAGACATTGCTATGACATTAAAGATTGGGCCATATAGGTGAGGAGGGCTTATAGGCCTTGAAAACAAAAAAATAAATTGAGGGATTGAATGATTTTTCTTTTGAATTTGATTTTGCAAGCATTTCATATATGGAAAATATATCCATGTTTAATTTTATTAGATTTATCACAATTTTTTTGGGCTGTTGGACTTAAATCATTCTAACATATTTGGTTTAGTTAAAAAGTTCCTTTGATTTGAAAGGATTTTTATTATGTGTCAACCATTAATTATTATTCTAGGAGGACATGAGTATATTTTCTTAGAATTAAATATGAGATTTTTAGTCAGATTAACGAGTTCAAAAATCTCTTGGAAAACCACATTGGTAGGAAGATTAAGGTGTTGAAGACTATTAACAGCTTCCAAAATTTGATAAGTTTTTTAAGGAGAATGACAATAAAATACATATGATAACTCCATATATTCCTCAATAGAATGGAATTGTAGAATGAATTAATGGAACATTAATGGAGAGAGACACAAATGATTCTAGGGGATAAATTTTTCTCATGGTCTAATTTTCCATGGTTGTTCCAAAAAAGACATTCGCTATTTTAAAAGTGATTCACCCAAATTCTATAGGACAAAATTATTTTACCTTAAAAATCGCCAAAATTTTATAAAATCTATATAAAATTCTTAGAAATTTGAATATTTTTACAAAAATATCGCCAAACATTTATAGTTGGAATATGAAGGATTAGTAAGATTCGCCACTTGGTTTCCACATTTTAAAATAAATTTCCATTCTTAAAATCATCCCTGGAGAGAGCTAGAAGTATGCTTAGTTGAATCGTCTTAGAGAATAGGTTTTGGACAGAAGCAACTGCTACTACATGTTACTTCATTTATAGGTCTCCCACATCAACTCTCTTGAATAAGGCCCCTATAAAGGTATGGATGGGAAAGAAGTTGTCAATTTAGTGTCTTAAAAAAAATTGTTGTAAGGAATATGCTCATGTTCCTCAGGAGAAGTATCCAAAGTTGAAAAGTTAGAAGATGAGGCTATGAACTATATTTGTATCCACTGTGGAATTGGTGTGAAAGGGTACGGGATTTGAGATCATGTGGATGGAATTTTTTTATAGTAGAAATGTTTTTTTTCAAAAATGTTAAGCCTTATTCCACAATGTTTCAATTAGAAGAGGATGGGAAAAATCAAGTGGTTCAACTACCATCCAAGACCAAGAAAGTTGAACTAGAAAATGAACAACAAATTATTGATGGGGCTAATGAGGAGGAGGGTTCAGAGACTTTAAAAGAGGAAGAAGAAATTCCATCTTAAACTTTAAGGAAGTCCACTCGACAAATATCTTGTTTATTTGAACCTACAACTATGGAAGAGGAAATAGAGATGGAAGATAAGGAGCCCTGGAGATTTTCCATTGATGAGGAAATGGTTTCACTTATAAAGACTGATACATGGGACTTGGTACCATGGAAAGCCATTCGATGTAAAAGGGTGTTCAAAAAAAATATTGACTTAGATAACAATGTTGAAAAACATAAGGCAAAGTTGGTTTCAAAAGGATATTCCTAGGTTGAGGGGATAGAGTTTGGTGAGATACTTTCCCCAATTTCTAAGTTAACATCTATTTGTCTCCTATTGTTTGTAGTAGTATATTTTGATGTAGAGATGTAATAGATGGATGTGAAAACAATATTCCTACATGGTTAATTGAGAATGAGATCTATACTATATGGCCAAAGAACTATGTTGAAAAAGGTAAAGAGTCGTTAGTTTGGAAATTTAAAAAGTCTTTAGACGGTCTCAAATAGTATCCAAAAATATGGCACCAAAAGTTTGACTCTTTTTTGTTTGGATTGAGCTTTCTGAGATCCAAATGAGATCACTATATGTATTAAAAACATGATTGTGGTCATTTCCTTGTTACCACTCTATACGTAGATGATATGTTATTCTCTGGTAATACTAAGGATGTGATTCATGAGTTGAGGTTATATCTTTCAACACAACTTGGTATTAATGACATAGAGGTTGAAAAATATATCATAAGAATTGATATTAGGAGAGATATAGAAATTAGAAATATTTGGTTGAGCTACAAAAAGTATGTAAACTTTGTTCTACAATGTTCTTACATCACAAATTGTGGACCGTTATGTGTTCTGATTTCTATGTGAACTAATATATCAATTGAATAGGGTCCTACAACACTGGCATAGATTAAGAATATGGATTATGTCCCTTATACTAGTGTAGTTGGTAATTTGATTATGTTATAATATGTACTAGACCAGACATTGCCTAATTAATGGGGGTCTTGAGTTGACCCATGGCTAATCCTCCACATGAACATTACGTTGCAATGAATAGTGTCTTCAACTATATGTGAGGTACTTCTAAATATTTCATTTTCTATCATAGTGATGTTTCAGGGGACCCACGCTTAGTGTATATATAGGGTTATGTGAATTTTCATTGGGTGGGGAATGTAGATAGATGGAGATCTACAAGTGGATAGATGTTTTTATTGTTTGGTATAGAAGTAAGTCAGATGAGAAAGAAACAAGATATGGTATCTTTTGCCATTGAGGAGGCATAGTATATGGAAGCTACTCATGCCACTAAGGAGGCCATTTGGCTTATGAAATTGTGTTCAAAAGTAGGGCTAAGTTAGAGATCTATTTCAATTCAAAATGATATTACTACTATCATTTGTTTGCCTAAGAACCCAACCTTTCATGTGAAGACAAAGCATACAAATATCTAATAGTATTTCCTTGGAGACATGGTAGATGAGGGAAAGGTGATATTAGAGAAATTTGACGATTTGGAGATTTTAGAGATGCATCAATGAAACTAGTAAAAACATGTAAATTAAAGTGGTGTTGCGAGTCTATGGACCTTGTGGCCCCATGAGTTAACTCATAGTTTGATACATTCTCCCTTATATTCTTACAAGGTATATAACGAGTGGGAGAATGTTGGGATATGTGTTTCATACACCTTGCAATCCTATAGTTGAGTAGGTAGTGATTGTTGAGCAATAGAGAATAAAAAATGAGTAATAAGTGAGAATAAAGCTGAGTAGTAGTAGGAAATAAAAGCACATCATTAACAGGAAATGAATGCTAAGAAATAATAGCTATCCAATTATTTATTTATGGTTTCTGGCATGCAAAATTGGAAAAGTATAAATGGTCTATGGTTTTGTTATGCCTATTTATTGAGTTCTAGAGTTGGAGGAAAATAGAGTGTGATTTTTAGCTTATTGTTATGTTGTTGAAATTTCTATCGCTAAACACTAAACACTCTTGCTACTGCTAAACACTCTTGTTTAGAGCATATAGGACTTTAATGTATTGTAACCATTTAGTCATGGAAAATACATTGAGCATGCTTTTGAGTTTCCTTTTTTCTTTTTTTAGAGTGTGTTTTTTTATTATTATTATAAGAAGATTATTCTACACATATGCTTCCTTTAATCAAATATATTTTCAAATTAAAAATATATATGGAACATTAAATTCCAAACATATATTACAGATAACATAACATTGTGATGTATGTTAATATGGATATTGATATATGTACAAAATCTACAATACTTGAATTAACCATTAACCAATTTATAAATCAATATACATTTTTATAAAGGTTGAATAATTTGTAATTTTATGCCCAACATGGACATTTAAAGTATCTATACCGTTTAAGTGTAATGAAATATAGTTATGCATGCATTCCCTCCTTTATCCCTTCCGAACTATCCACAACCTTTACCTCATGCTCATTCCATCCCTCTTCAACATCGTTTTCTTTTGTCGATGTGTATCATCTCCTCTTTGTGTTGTTCCATGACCTCCTATGTTCTTTCCAAATCTTCTTCCACGTGTGTTGAATATTAGATTCTCCTTGATGTTTAATGTGCACTTAAGATTTATCTGTGAAATTTTAGACCATTCACATATATTGAAACTTGTCAATCCTAAGCAATCCAATGTGCATTGATGTCGAATAAATCTATCTTATATACACTTTTCTCTTTATCTCTAACATTCTACATTTGTCAAAATACGGTTATAATTTTCACTTAATCCTTAGAGACTCACCATCACTAGATAAAATCTCACTATAGTGCAACATATACTTTCAATATATTACAAAATATTAATCCTTTGAAGATATTCAATCATTTCATACTCAAAGTAGAGCTCCACCTCGCCTAGTCAATCCATTAGGGATTTCATCTTCCTTATGCTATTACATGAGGGGACTTCCACTCTCGTGTTTTCTTTATTTTGGATGAATTTGATCAATGAGTGTCAAGATAATTCTCATGCATTCTTTGCTTGTGTTTTATGGGTTCTAGATTAGAAGGACTCTATTTTTCCTCTTCGTTTTTCTTGATCTCATGTTCATCTATTTGTCTTCTCAGTTCTTGCAATTGTTTGTTAGTGGTCACTCTTCCATCTCTACGCATCATTTTTGAAGTTGTAGTCTAACACACATGATAAATTGGATGCTTGGCAACTCTAAAATCTCTCTACTAAAATAACAATATAATTTTAAAATCAAATTATAACTATACACCATATTAGATAAATGAAACTCCATTGTTTCAAGGACGAAGAACCTCCTCCATATAACAATTTAACTACTATATAAATAGAGACACTATTTTCTTAAATTCAAACGAGATTATTTTACAAACTTGGATTACTATGTAATGAAAGCTTCAATAACAAACACTATAAATAATGGCAAAATGTAATAGAACATACTACAATATATTTATGAACAAACCACTAAAGACACTCATGTACTTGTTCTCATTAAGACAACCATATATCCTTCGGGGTCCTCCCATTTATAGAGTTTTCTTTCGCCAATTAACTCTGGACACATGGGATTATGTTGTCACATATCCTTATCTATGAATTCAACTATGCCATACATTGCTTTACCTCCCTTATATATATATATNGATCATGTTATATTAGAGTCGCAAAGTTACAGAGTCTTATTGTAATGCCAGCTGTCCCGCCTGAAAAAATGAAAACGAGACAGTTTGACATTCTATGCCACTTGCTTTCAAACAAACAAAAATTGTCAGGGTGTCGTCCTGCCCGAAGGAAACCAGGATGCATGGCCATTAGATTTAGTCTATTCTTTAACATCCTACATACAACATTGTTATAATCTAACTG
The DNA here is from genome assembly GCA_010110895.2 of Picea sitchensis. Classification (NCBI taxonomy): domain Eukaryota; kingdom Viridiplantae; phylum Streptophyta; class Pinopsida; order Pinales; family Pinaceae; genus Picea; species Picea sitchensis. The sequence continues at coordinate 41,809 of SNQJ01S0029219.1, forward strand.
AGCTAGAGCTCTTCTTTGAAACAAAAATAAATTTCTAACTATGGACATCACAAGACCTTTTAACCAGTCGTCTCTTCAGCTTCACCATGCTTTCGCCATCCGACCGGAATCGCATAGGCTTGCATGCACGTAGGGCACTGTCTTCTCAGAGATGTCTTGGAGTGTGCTGCATACAACATGTCAAGGCATTGGCTGATTTGAATGGTCCTGAAGATTTGGTCATCCACCATGTTTCACGTTTCGAAGATTTGTTCTAGGTACCCCTGTTCAATGAGTGGAGTCTGGTCCTCCCATTTTTCTTGAGCAGAGATGAGGGGAATTTTCCACTGTGCATAAGTTTCCTCCTTGCCTTCATTTGCGCTGCTGACTTGGTGTACTTGGTGCTTGTCCTGCTGTGTCGCTTCCTCAGGAGGTGTGCCGCTAGGTGGGTTGGCCTTTTCATCTGCGCTGCATGGGAATTCTTCCTCAACATAGTAGGTGGTGAATTCCTCTATCGGGTAGTCTTCTCTATGGTTGTGTGAGATTTCTGTAGCCGGAGGCTTAGCATCGTTGCCAAAATCGGTGTGGGGATTCCAGTTATTTGGGATCGTAAAGAGGAGATGTTCTGGATAGTCCTGAGTGGGCTCATTCGGAGTAATCTCCTCCACGTACGCCATGGGAGGCATTCCAGGTCTCCCGGGCTTCCTGGTTCTCTGAGTAGACACCAGAGCCAACGCCTTTTCAAATTTATTCTGTTGTTTCCTGCGTGAGTCGAAAGCATACCATGCTGCACCTCTGCAAGGCTGTCCTCATGCTCTTGGCATGTGGAGGAGCTGAGATGTGGCCAAAATTCCAAGTGGAAGGTTATCTCTACTCCAATTCTCCGAGAGCTCAGCTTTCGGCTCTGCAATTTCCAAATACCTCTCATATCTGTCGAGGCAACTGATAAGGGTGAGGATGACTGTGACAGCTTTGGCCATTAAGGATGAGCTCTTAGTGCGCTAGTGTGCTGTCCTGTTCGCTCGTTTGAGAGGCCTCGTCCACTGGTTATGGTTGTGCGGGCTCATTCCCATCTTTAATGGTGAAGAGATGGTAGTCGGAGGCTCTTATTTATGGCACAGCCCGACTTATTTCCACGTGTCCTATCTTTGTGACGTGGCACCCCATTTGGGGGTTGGAGATCCCTGTTGGCTAAAGTTTGACACCGATCTGGGATATCTGAGTCTTCAGAGGTGTGGGCCTCCCAAAAGAAGTGTTATGTCTCCATTGCTGCTCCTTCATTTGCCAAGTAGTCTGCTACCCTGTTTGCTTCTCTTTTCACGTGGGAGGGTGTGATGCTGAGGTTGGTTCTAAGGAGGCTTCCAAAGTCATCTAGTAGCCCAGAGAGGCGCCAACTGGGTGAGATTTTCAGTGGATTTCCACCCTGGAGGATCTTGGTGATTAGATGGATGACAATTTGTGAGTCCCCCTCCAAGATGAGCTTGTGATAATATCTATCAGTTGCTGCTTGGAGACCCCGCAATAGGCCTGTTAGCTCTATCGCATTATTTTTTGTTTCCCCCGGGAAACCTGCTACGAGACAGAGGATCTCTCCATTGGAGTTTCTGAGTGTAGCTCCATATCCCGTTGGTCCCAAATTTCCTTTGGAAGCCCCATCGAAGTTTATCTTTATGAAATCTATTGGAGGAGGGGTCCAGATGGTTGGGCTTCTATGATGATGTTTAGGTGTCTCCGTCATTAGTCGATTGATCAGGTTAGGCTGCCAGCTTTGGAGAATGCATTGCTCCTCTGGGTTGCAGTTTAAGTCCTTTGGTTTCCAGGATTTACTTCTAACTGTTTCCTTGACCAGTGAAACTATTTTTTCCCAGGTTGTGTCTGGCGTGGAGGCTTTGGAGTGAAATATTATTTTGTTTCGTTCTTTCCATATTTTCCAAAGAATAAATCCTGGGAGAAGTTTCCAGATGTGGATCAGTAGGGGATTGTTGTAGGTGATCGAGTCCCAGTTCTCAATTGTGTCACAGATGTTGTTCTTATTTTGATTGGATCGACGCATTATTTGAGCTCCTTGGTCCCAAATCCTCTGGCTGAAGGGATATCTGTTGAAAATATGCTCTTTGGTTTCCTGTTGCTCGCAGCATAAGACACATAATGAGGGTCCAATAAAGTCTCTTTTCCTGAGGTTGTCCCAGGTTAGGACTCGGTTGTGTGCAACAAGCCAGAGGAAGGTGGAAACCTTGGGCCAAAGTGCGGGGTTCCAAACCTTGTTCCAAATGTTTTCCTTATTCTGATTCTGGTGGTTGCCTTGAAGATAGTAAGCTTCATTAATTGAGAAATTGCCAGTTGTGGAGTGCCCCCATCTAAGGATATATGGGCCTTCTCTATTGGGGATTTTTCGGTGACTAGCATAGTGTTTCCAGGCTTGCAAATTTAAGTTCTCTGGGACCCCTAGGTCCTGACTAGAGGTTTTCCATTGATTCCATTGCGGTCTCTGTTCCTCAAGTTTCCAAAGGTCTTTCACCCGCAGAAGAGTGTCCTGGTTTAGAGCCTGTTTGAGGGGGTTTATCTCTTCTAGGTTGCTTAGGGATTTGAGTTGTTTCCACGAGTCCTGCCAGAACATAGCGCTTTCTCCATTTCGGACCTCCCAGAAAGCGTGGTTTTGTACCAGGTCACGGTTTTGCCAAGCTGTGTTCCAAATATTAGATCCCTGTAGTCGGACATTGTGTCTAATGAGTTGATTTTCTAGTGTAAGGGGGGCATACTTCTATGTCCAGATTTGTGCCCATAAAGATGTTGGAGTTTTTAACCATCTCCACCAAATTTTGGCTCCCATTACTTGATTGAGTTTCCCTAGATCTCGGAGTCCCAGCCCTCCTAAGATTTTTGGTGTGCAGATTTTGTCCCAACCTACTAGCGCCCATTTCTTGTTAGGTTGATGCCCATGCCAGAGGAAATTGTGCTAGAGATTCCTTATGGCTTTGATGACCTGCTTGGGGGCTGCTAGTGTAGTAAAAAGGTAGGTAGGTAGAGCTTGTAGGACTGATTTGAGCAAGACCAACCTAGCTACGATGTTGAGCGGTCTAAAAGTCCAGTTGCTCAGCCTGTTGGAGATGGAAAGAAGAAGGTTGTCCCAGGTGATGGATCTTGCTGCTGTGCTCGTTAGAGGAATGCCTAGGTAGTTGGATGGAAGGGAGCTCTTGGGTATTCCCAGGAGTCTAGAGATGTGGAACTGGATTGCTACCGGAGTGTTGAAAAAGTAGAGTTTGGACTTGTCTAGGTTAAGAGTCATGCCTGACGCCTCTGTGAAATATGAGAGGATGGAGTTGAGCTTGCTGGCCTCTCTAGCTATTGGGGAGTTCATGAGTAGGGTGTCATCAACAAATTGACTGTGTAAGGGTGCTGGTTGGATATTGTGCAGAGGCAAGCCTTTGAGAGATCCTTCTGTGACTGACGATTTGATATAGTGTCCCAGACCTTCCGCCATGAGCACAAACAAGAAGGGCGAGAGGGGGTCACCTTGTCTGATACCTCCGGACTGTGAGAAAGGATGGGGTGGGACCCCATTAACTAGGATGGAGAAGAAGGCTGAGGAGGTAATATTTAAGATCCAGTTCACCTAATGCTGATCAAATCTGAAAGAATCTAAGATGACCCAAAGGTACTTCCAGCTTGCTTTATCAAAAGATTTTGAATGATCGAGTTTGATTAACATACCTGTAGTTTTCATTGATATGAGGGAGTGGATGACCTCATGAGAAAGAATGACGTTGTCCATGATTTGTCTTCCTTCTACATACCCAGCTTGTTCCTTGGAAATGACGAGGGTCAGAATGGCTTTGAGGTGATTGGCCACCACCTTTGTTATGATTTTGTAAATTACATTGCAGAGAGCGATGGGTCTGAACTATTTGGGATTAGGGACCCATTCCTCTTTTGGAATGAGGGTGAGAAAGGTAGCATTGAGGGACGGAAGCACTTGGCTTGAGGTTCACGATTCCTCTACTACCTCCCATACTTCTTCCCTTACCAGGTCCCAACAGTGATGTAAGAAATCTATGGTGAACCCGTCTGGGCCTGGGGCCTTTCCTATTGGAATAGCTTTTGCAGCTTGATCCACTTCCTTTTGGGTGATGGGTCGCATGAGGGCTGTGTTTTGTTCAGGAGTCACCATAGAGGGTATGTGCCTGGTTACTTGTTTGATGGATGCAGTTCTATCCTCCCTGGTTTCCGTTAGGAGGTCGCGGTAGTAGTTGTTCAGCTATGCTTCTATTTGAGAGTGTTCTTTGATTGGATTACCCTGGTCATCCTCTAGATGAGTAATTATGTTAATGTGTTGGCGGTGCACCATTGCTTTGTGGAAGAATTTTGTGTTATTTTCCCCCTCTTTGATCCATTGTACCCTGGACTTTTATTTCCACAAAATTTCCTCTTGCCTTCTTCTCTCTTCTAATTGCGCTTGGAGCTCCGCTTCCTCTTTCATTAGTTCAACAGTTCGAGTCCCTGAAATAAAAGTTTTTTGTATCTCCGTTAGTTTGTTCTCTATGTCCTGAATGCTTTGGAGTATGTTTCCGAAGGTGTTCTTGTTCCAGTGCTTCAACGATTGCTTGAAGTTTTTGAGGCGTTGTTCAAATTTGTACATGCTTGTGCCATGGTCTATTTCCTCCTGTGCCCACCAGGACTTTGCAAGCTGATGGAAGTCTGGGTGTGAGAGCCAGAATTTCTTGAATCGGAAGGGTTTGTATTTAGGTGTTGCCCCTGTTTCTAGATTAAAGGCAATTGGCCAATGGTCCGACCCAGCTTTTGGGAGAATGAAACTTTCCATGTAAGGGGATTCTTCCATTAGTTCTTCAGCCACAAGGAAGCGGTCCAGACGACAAGCAATATGTTGGTTTCCTGACCTATGGTTGGACCAGGTGAAGGTGCCATTGCTACTTTCAATGTCTACTAGATTTAAATGTTCAATAAGGGTTTTGAACTTACTGTTGTCTTGTTCAAGTCTCTTGCTTCCTCCTTTTTTTTCATCCAGCGATAGGATCATGTTGAAATCGCCTCCTAAGATCCAGTTATGCATTGTCAGCAAAGTTTTGATTAGGACTAGCCGCTCCAGAAGTTTGCCTTTTTCCTGTTGACTTTGGGGTCCATATACATTTGTGATAGTCCCCTCCTGATTAGAGCCTGTGACCTCGAAGTGGGTCATTATTGTGCCTATAGTTGAGAAAGATCTACTTAAAGTAATATTACACGGGTTCCATAGGATGGCCAAACCCCTTGAGGCTCCTGTGGAGTCTGTTAGCACAAAATCACATCCTCTCCAAATACGCTGGAAGATGGTTTCAACTTCTGCCCCAACACATTTTGTTTCCTGTAACATTAGGATGTCTGGGTTTTATGCTTTGATGCAGTCTCGGAGGATCCTTTGTTTAGATCGACCATTGAGTCCTCTAATGTTCCAGGTGATGATCTTCATCATTATGAGGGTGGCGTTGGGTGGAGGTATCCCTCCAAGAGCTTATGGATTTGTCCTGAGTTGATCATAAGTTTGCCCGCCTCCTTGATGAGTTGATGTGTCGGTTTCTGCCCCCTTCTTTTGTTCTCACACAATACTCTTTTTGAGCCTGAACCTGAGTCTGTGGCTATGCCTAGGCATGTTGTGGATCCTGCTGAAGAGTCAAGAAAAACCTTGTGTACCTTGCGGAGTTGTTCTTCAGGAAGGGTCTGCAGATCCTTTTGATTGAGGGCCTCCTCAAGCTTTTCTAGGTTGATGCCTGCTAGATCTCTATCATCCAGCTGCATTGGGATGTCTCCATCTGCATCTCCCCTCTCATCTGGATAGATTTCACGATTTGGGCAGGGGGTGAAGGGTTTTGGTTCTTACCTTTGGCCTGTTGCGGATCTTGGATTTCTTCATCTTCCGGTAGCTGGTTTAGAATCTCATAGGAGTTTTTGGTCAAGATCTTCGGTCTGGAGTCTGGGATCTGCTTTCTTGGAGGGTTTTTCTTTTTGACTATGACCGTGGTGGAGCCATCTTTCTATGTAGTATCACTTACTTTGGTTGCTTGCTTGTTCAGAGGGCAGTCTCTGAAGAGGTGGCCATGTTCATGACATTTTCTGTAGCGGAAAGGGATGTGTTCATAGTCCAGTGTTTGTTGCCAATCTTCATCCTGGTATTCCAGTGTTACCGCTCCCGGTAGAGCCTTAGAAATATTCATGTAGACACAGATTCAAGCATATGAAGTGTATTTCCTTTGCTTTGTGGCTTCTGATGTTTTGACGTATTGACCCATTGTATTTCCTATTCCCATGAGAATCTCCTCCCTTTACCTCCCTTATATTAATAATAATAATAATAATCTAATTTTAAGGTTATGGCCAAGCCACCACACCAAATTGGTGTATGAGACCCTCTTGTTTGTGGGACAAGGGACCCCCCTCCACCCAACAATTTCACTGGTAAAGTCTACGGAGGTATACATACCCTACCCCCCTCTGGATTTGAACTTGTAACCTCTTAAGAGGAAACACATATTCTTTGACCCCAAACCATCTTATGTCCATAAGTCTATCTATTTTCTGTATGGACCTTCTTCTGTGTGCATAAGCTCAATTTTAGCTCAATTTGATTGTAGAGTCTTGTGTGCATAAGTGTTATTGGAGGGGTTAGTGACAAAATGTTCATTTATTTTGTAGAGCTTAATTTGATTGTAGATCCAAGTATCATTAAATGGCTTGGTGTCATTGGAGAGGTCAGTGACAAAGTCAATTATTTGACTTTGTTGAGGTTAATTTGATTATAGATTCAAATATCATTGGATGGCTCAGTGATTGATTGACTTTGTAGATATTGACTTAAATATCAATGGATGACTCACTAAACAATCAATGATTCACATTGTAGATATTGATTTTCTAGGTGGGAATCTAACAACCCAAATCAGATTAAAGAAAACCTAGTGTCAATATCTTGATTCATCTCCGCCTACTGTCGCTGTCGTGTACTTCGTTGTTGACTTCATATATACTCCATTTAAGTTATTGCCTTCGTCCACACCCGAATGTTCGTACATGAAGTCACATGTAAAAGGTTTGGACTTTAAAGATATCAAATTAAAATCAAAGTTTTCGATGTCAAGATGCAAAATTGAAATTTCCTATATGAGTAGATTGTCTAGAAGGTCTAGCAGCGGAGCTAATCATGCTGACGTCATCTAAATGACGTCAGTTTATGCACGGAGCTAATCATGCTTACGTCATCCACATGACGTCAGTTTATGCAAATTTTTCATGTGCTGGATGCCTTATGAGAACACGAGACAAACACTCGATCCGTTGGCCCCATCATCGTGGATGCTTTTACAGAGCACTATCGGAAACGCTTATTTGGTTTGGTTGGAATAATTTTAGCGCGATAAGGGATTTTGATTGAACAAGAAAGCGAGATCACCTTTTCAAATTCTTACCTTCTAGACTCTCAGAAAGCACCCATATGTCCATTGGTAGTCAGGGCATGACTTTTCCTACCTTCTAGACTCTCAGAAAACACCCATATAATTCGTGACCTTTCCTACTTTCTAGACTCTCTATAAAATTTCTTCTACAGTACACAATGGTCGTTCTTTAAAATGGAAAATATGTAGATTGTTCACTGGGGTTTGCCATGTTATACGGGTTGTCTCTGCCAGTGAAGTTTATTGGATTTTTGGCTGCTGCGGCAACGGGAAGAACGCGAGGAAGGAAGAGCGAGTTACCATTCTCCCCGCAACAAATCTAGCATACTTCTCCTCTGCTCGATTCGGATAGCCCTACAATTTCCTAATTCTCGATTCTACAGATAAGCAGTGCTGGTTTCATCTGGGGTTGATTGAACTTCGAATAATTGTCTATATTGGATCCATGGACTCCTCCAAGGGACAGAAACGATTGCTGGAGTTCCAATCATCTACTTCTGGCCATCAGGACTTCTCAGAAAATGCAACAGAGAGAGATGAGGCCAAACGCCAGCGCACGGCATTAGAGAGTACTAAAGACGGTTTCGAGGAATTTGTTGCGTTGTTGGACAGAATTCAATATATGAAAGCTAACCACATGAACTTGGGTGTATGTGAGGAAGCATTCATGAGAGAAGACTTGGATGTCAAAGTTATCAAAAAGAAATCGCCATGGATACCCTCTTTCGTATGGGAAGACTTTGGTGTATCTGCAGTTAAGAATACCATGTGTACAGAGAGAAACACAAGTGATACTTCCAGGAAGGAACCATTTTAAAACGCGTTTTTCTTCGGATACATATAATAACTGCCCCTCCTCGTCCAAATAGTACGTGATTTTTCCAGGGTTATAAGCATTTGCTTGTAGTATCTAAATCGAAGTGTGGGCAATCTAGGTTGGGATTTTGAGTTTCATAAAACATAAATTTGATATGTATTGTTTTTTGAGGCGTTTTATATATGAGTTTAATGGTTAAGAACATGTGTTTTCTTTTAAGAAGTTACACTTCTGTACACTTTATCAGTTAAATCGCTGAGCAAAAAAAGTCCCTTGTCACTGATTTTGAGATTATAAAATACAAATTTGGTGATGCTATGTGTTTTGAGCGCTTTATATATGTTTTGGTTTTAATGCCCATCCATAGAGTGCGAATTGGTTATGTGAAAATTTTATCTTAATTTTTTTCTTTAAATCATATAATAGTTATATTATGCTATAACGAAACAAAAACAGAAAAATCTCAGCAGACAAGAACAGTGTTATCGTCAAACAAGGAATTGTGTTACTTGTGATATTTTACATACTTTTCAGCATTTGATTTAGCTAAAACTTTATAAGCTGGCAATATCTTGTAATCATATAAAATTTCTTAATCACATAAAACTATTTATCAATTTTTCACATACTTTATTCGCACAGTTATTTGGCCTGAACTAAGACAGGAAGGTCCTACAGGTGAAATCCTTCAAGACAGCTCATGTGGAATTTGCAAGAACTTCATTTTCAAATGCCACATTGACAATTCTGTTTCCTATCATCAGGATTTTCAATATTTGGACTCCCAAATTATTGTTGATGCTTATCATTAAAATCCTTAGTGACTCTTATTTGATATTTGGGGGACCTCAATTTCAATCTCTACACTAGAAACTTCTGGTTTCTTATCTTAAAGTGCGACATATACATTCAATATATTACATCAATATTAGTCCTTTGAAGATATTCAATCATTTCATACTCAAAGTATAGCTCCAACTCGCCTAGTAAATTCATTAGGGATTTCATCTTCCTTATGATATTACATTAGGGATTTCATCTTCCTTATGATATTACATAAGGGGACTTTCACTCTTGTGTTTTCTTTATTTTGGATGAATTTGATCATTGAGTCTCAAGATAATTCTCATGCATGCTTTGCTTGTGTTTTATGGGTTCTAGATTAGGACTTTATTTTTTCTCTTTGTTTTTCTTGATGTCATGTTCATCTATTTGTCGTTTTAGTTCTTGCAATTGTTTGTGAGCAGTCACTCTTCCATCTCTAGGCATCATTTTTGAAGTTGTAGTTTAACACACATGATAAATTGTATACTTGGCAACTCTAAAATCTCTCTACTAAAGTAACAATATAATTTTAAAATTAAATTATAACTAAACATCATATTAGATAAATGTAACTCCATTATTTGAAGGACAAAGAACCTTTTTGATATAACTACTATATAAATATATATAAATAGAAACACTATTTTCTTAAATTCAAACTAGAGTATTTTACAAACTTGAATGACTATGTAAGAAAGCTTCAATAACAAACACTATAAATAAATGGCAAAATGTAATAGAGAATAATACAATATATTTATGAACAAAGCACCAAAGACACTCGTGTACTCGTTCGTTCTCATTAAGCCAACCCAGTGTCCTTCGTGGTCCTCCCATTTATAGAGTTCTCTTTATAGATTCTCGTGTGCATAAGTGTTATTGGAGGGGTGTGACAAAGTGTTCATTTATTTTGTAGAGCTTAATTTGATTGTAGATCCAAGTATCATTAAATGGCTTAGTGTCATTGGAGAGGTCAGTGACAAAGTCACTTATTTCACTTTGTTGAGGTTAATTTGATTATAGATTCAAATATAATTGGATGGCTCATTAATTGATTGACTTTGTAGATATTGACTTAAATATCAATGGATGACTCACTAAACAGTCAATGATTCACATTCACATTGTAAATA
>SNQJ01S0029219.1:71691-96453 GCA_010110895.2 Picea sitchensis
GGGACCTTGGTTCTTCAGTCTTCTTCAGCATTATGGTCCACAATTATCCATGGGACCCTGGTATATGGTTGTACATCAAACATTGAGGACAATGCTTTCATAAGGGGGATGAAATGTAAGGTAGCTAGAGAGGTAGTGGGTGGGCCCAGAGGGCCCATAGTGATAATAGTGGAGGTCATTCAATGTAAGGTGGACTAGGTCCACTATATTATTAAATAAGGCCCACTATGGTAATTAGATATAATAAATATAAGAGGACTTCTTAGAAGGTTCTACTTCTAGAAGATTCCTCCTTTAGAATGTTCTTAGGTGATGGTAGCATTATATAAAGGGGTTCAAGCAATGTAATGAGACATGAAGAGAAATATTGTATTTGGAGCGGTAGCTCAATAGGAGGATGCCCCCTCGAAGAAGCAAGTGAACATGAGAGGATCCCTTCCATAATAGGATCCATTGTATGGTGTTGCCCTACCTCAAGATTTTGGTAATAATAAAGTGTGGTTTCTTCTATCTTGCTTTGTGGATCTATTGTGTATTCAGTATTTGTGGTGATTATATTTGCAGATCTATTCAGGTTCTTAACACACCCTTACTCGGTCAGGGGGCATGGATACATCATTGTAGCTATGGATTATTTCACTAAGTGGGCTGAGGTGATGCCTACTTTTGATAATACTGGGAAAACTAAAACATTGTTCATATTCAATCATATAGTCACTAGGTTTGGCATTCCTCAAGCCATTGTCACTGACCATGGTACCCATTTTCACAATTTTATGATTTCTAATATGACCAATAAGTTCAGTTTACGTCATGAAAACTCAACCCCCTATTATCCACAGGCCAATGGACAAGTTGAAGCGATCAACAAAGTTTTGACCACTATGCTTCGATGGATGGTAGGAATTAATAAGTCAAGTTGGCATACGATTATTTTTTCAGCATTATGGGCCTATTGGATGTTAGTTAAATCTTCTACAGGTTTTACGCCTTTTCAATTAGTGTATGGTATCGAATTTGTCTTGTCGATTGAATGTGAGATTCCATCTCTAAAACTAGTTGTTGAACTTCTCCCTAAAACCACTATTGAAGAGGAGTGTCTTTTGTATTTAATGCAATTAGATGAAACTCATTGTGACACCATATTAGTAATAGAAACTTGGAAGAAATGATTTAAGGATCAATATGACAAGCATGTTAAACATCGTATTTTTTCTGAAGGCGATTTGGTCCTCCTTTATGACCAAGATCGTGACTTGTTGGGGGCAGGTAAATTCGAAGACATGTGGTGTGGCCCTTATATCATTAAAAGAGTATTAGGAAAAGGGGATTATGATCTAGTTGATTATGATGGAATTCCTTTGGGTGAACCAAGAAATGGGCTTTACTTAAATAACTACTATTCTTAGAAATATTATGCATGAGTGCTTGTACATTAATGTATCATATTCTAGTGTGTTTTTTGTCGCTTTGATTTCTACCCTCAATATTATTATCTTACCTTGTTCTTTCCTTCCAGATGTTGGTGTTCTTGCTACCTTACATTGGATTTGTTGATTGTGCTAGTCGCAGTACTCAAAATCTCCCATCTGCTGCATGGGGAATATATGTGCCTACAGATGATTTGATAAGTGTACATGGTATATGGCTGGGTCATGAAACTAATAATATTGCAGAATATAGTGTGGTCATTGAGCTATTGATTGACTCCATTTCACTTGGTATCCGTCATCTAATTGTACGACTCGATTCCCAACTTGTGGTGCTACAACTAAGCAACATCTATTCCATTAGAAGCCCTACATAATTACATGTATACTTAAGGATTGACCTCTTGGAAATGAACTTTTATTACATTTAATATCAACACATTCCTAGATTTCAAAATACATTAACAGATGCTTTAGCCAATTATGTTTTAGATAGACATTTGCACAATTTATAAATCCAAACAAAAAATACATAAAGAAAAGTAAGTCGGTAGGATTTTTTATATTATAACGCAAAAAGTTACAAAAACGTGTGTCCTGAAACAAAAATTGAAGCACGTGGATTCATATACATATATATCATGGATCCTACTCATGATAACAGACCACTGTCTGTGCCACACGATGGAGAAGTCGACCAATGGATGTTGAAATTCCATCAGTATGGCGTTGGTAACGTTGAGGTAACTCATCCATGGTAGTGTCAGGGATATCCCTAGTCAAACCATCAAGGTTATGTTCGATCTACTAGAGATCCTCAGACACCACCTCTAAATTTTCCACTGCACTTGCCTCTCTGCGTGTCTGGATTGGAGATGATCCTGGAGGTCTAAAAGGTGCTACATCTACAAATTGAGAGATTTTGATTAGCCTTAGGTAAATAATATAAACATTTCATAATAAAAATACAAAAACAATATATAATGAAAAATATTTTTACCTCTGTCTCCCCATTGTGAACCCTCATGTAGTGCCAAATCTGGATCACCACGAAAATCAGCCCTGGCATAAGCATAATCCTTGATCATGATTAGTTCATCTCTTAGCCACTGGAAAAGCTAGGTCCATATGTAATAGTTGGAGAGCCACCGTGGCGTGCCATCAAGTCGTCCCAGTTCTTCATATGAGGATATCATGGAGAAGGCACACCCAAATCCACATTCTAAAGACGTAGCAATGGGACCCTTTCTAGGAAAAAGGATACAAAAATAGATCCATAGCCAAAAAATTACATTCGACCAGTCCTACACTTTGTCAATTTGTTTTTCATGTTCTTCAGGGGGCTTTCATACCCATTGAAGACTCGAGGCTCTAAACGCTCAATAACTTACTAAAACTAACCCTGCAAGTCCATGTGTGGAGTTGCACTCCCAACCACATGAGTGATAGTGAACAGTATGGTCCTCAAAGGTAAAATGAGGACATTTTTTGTGGGAACCTTTCCACCATGTTTCCCCGTACCAGTTGAGAAGTGGTGTACGACATAGTAATTCATTGGCTCACCTCCTCCTCTGCTTCTTGATAGTGAGACCCGATATCCACGATGAGATGAACTAGTCAAGAAGTATATGTCATCGATCCCTAATGTGAGTGTGGGTATCCCAACATGAAATACTTGTTCATTTAGGTCCCACATTCGACCTAAATTCTCTAATAGAGTTAATTGGGCTCTCATGCCCTGCACATTAAATAATTTGAGAAATCCACACTCTCAGAGTGCCCTTATTGTGTTGGGATCATTTCCTCCAATGTAATATTCCTCTTGGTGATTCTCTTTCTCGCCATTCAAGCATGATGAACTTTGGAAATTCTGCCAAACAACATTAAAAGATGAGTTAATTTCTTGAAAATCCAAATTTGGGGCTTTTCTTGGTTCATTTTTTCTTTTTTCTTTTTGAGTTGAGGTCGTCGTAGGTGCCTATATTGGACCAGTATGACATCATCACAATTTTCTTGTGTAACACCCATGATGATATCCCATATTCACGGTTCCCAATATGGAGAGCCTGCGACAATTTGGAGGCATTTCCCCCTTAGGAAATTTTCCCACAAAACTCAAAACTAGCCATGAAAAATGCATAAAATTGTTATAGAAAGAAAGAGGAAAGGAAGAACACCAACCTCACCTCGTGGAGACGGATCGAGAAATCTTCCACGGATCGCGCCAAAATATTCACTTGAAAAATGGGTGAAAATAGGGGTTTTGACACTAATTTGGTGAAATGCAAATAGAATGGTAAAAAAATAACTTGTTTTTCAATTAAATATCCTATTTTACCATTTTTTACCTAAATAAAATTATTTTCCACCTATGTTAAAACCTAATGAATGTTTTAGAGTCTCAATGTTATAGGATATAGGTCAGATGCTTGGAATGTTTGATATGGATCGACCCATTTTATCATTTTTTGCATGTGTTTACAAATTAGGTGATGTAAATATACTTTTATGTTATTTAAGTAAAAAACGTCGAGCATGGTCTTTGTTCTTTCTTGCGCTCATAAATCTTTGAGAATGTAACCGAGTAAACTTTTATCATTTTTTCGGACTCATAAAGGCTATACAAAAAATGAACCCTATGGAGTCACCTTTAAGCTCTTTTCAGACTCTCTAAATATGAAAATATTGTCGAGCGAACTTGTTCTTTTCATGCTCATTAAAGTATTTGAAGAAAACGTTTGTTGAGTGATAGATTATCTCTTTTTCGGTCTCATCAGACTATTTATGAAAAAGGACATTTTGGAATTCTCTTTAAGTGTTTTTCAAAATCTCTAAACATGAAAAACCCTCAAGTTTTCTTTCTTTGGACTCATAAAACAAACATCGAAAGACCCATATGTGACCGAACCACTCCTTCCTAGGGTTCGCTAAAAATACTCTGAGGGACTCATCCAAAGGATGAGCTTATAGTTCAAGCATATGTTATCCTCCTCAATCTTGTGTAAAAATAAAGAGATACTCGGAAGAAATGGTGGGGGGAAATTGAGAAAGAAATGTATATTTGTATCTGTGTTAGTGGCAGTAAGTCGCTCTTGAACATGACACCCCTTTTCATTGTTGTATATTGGTTGGGAAATCCATTTTTCTCTCATTTTATCATCTGCAAGTCTATATGTTGGTCCTCCAAGAGTCAATGCTACCAAGATAATTGTCGTGTCATTATATGTTCAATAGAATTTCAACTGAAAAAAGTTTTCTATCGAGTCGACCATCTACAATCCTCAAACTTTTACCATGTCATCCTTCCCTAAGTCAGTCCTGAATCACTTCATCCTCTTATCTACTTCAAATATATTACATGTTTCATGTCATTTATGGGGGATACATTAAGGCCCTCTTATGACAAGTCTTTTCATGTTGTCTTCAGCTCATTATCCAGGAAATAGACTTGGAAACCGATTAGTACTTTGGATCCTACATTCCTCAATGGCAGGTTTTCTCGCTTCTGACAGTGATTTTACATTATTGGACCCTTATTGGAAGATTACATTGAGTGTTCAACTTCATCTCATTAATTCACACTCGTTGGATTGTACTAGAGTACCTTGGGAGTCATTGACATTACTAGTTATTTCCCTCAGACTTGTTAACGATATTCATTAATGACCAGTAATCAAGTGGTTTATACCATGTTCGAATTCAACATATGTAATCACATGGATGGATTCGTATTTTGGGACGATGGAAATGAATACCATGGATATTGTCACATGGATCTAGGTTGCAATGGACTATTCATGAGTCTGTATTGATACATAGATCCACTGTGTAGTCTCGTGGCTATGTTGAAATTTAAGTCTTTATGGCATAGATCCACTGTGTATTTCTCATGTCTATGTTGAATCAAAATGACATGGATCCACAGTGTATGTTTCATGGCCATGATGTACTTGACACTAACGTTTAGGGTCACTACTATACCGAGTATGGGAATGCCTACCTCAGTAATGGTATATTGTTATGATAATGCTTGTTTGTTGACAGGTCCCCGACTGGTGTGTTCTTTGTTCTCGACACATATACTCTACAAAGTATCTCAGTTGTCATCCTTTTTCCAACTTCATACTTTGGCGGTAATTCTATTACAAATTATTTTCGTCACCCTTGTGACCACTAACAATATGTTTATTACTTACCTCGCTACTCCCTGAAGGCCATTAAAGAAACCCAACTTTCCCTCAGACGAGATATTGTATTTTTCATATTGAAAAACCCCATCTAAAGAGATCGTCATACCTTTCTAGTGTTAAGGGTGCAAAGATGTATGATTTTCACATGTTGCACCACAATATCCCATGACGACGTCGCAGATTGCCTTTGTTTAGGGTGCGATGATGCTCAAACAAAGGAAAATCATGAATGTCTCAAAGCTTCTAGAATGGGATATTCGAGAAGATGAGGTAGCCTCTGATCAGTTTGGATTTCACTCGCTTCCCTGATTTGGTGGGATCATCCTAATATACTCATCCATCCCTATTTATCCTATATAAAGACGGATCTCTCATGGGAAAAGTTAGTGTGCCTTGTGTATAAGGAATTTTTTCTGAAGATTGTAATTGTGAGAGATTTTATTTAGCTTTCCAAGTTAGGTTGTGCATTGCCTTCATCAAAAGCATTGGAGCCAAAGAGTTGTCTGTGTTGAGGAAAAGGGCCATCGGAAGGGGCCTTACAAAATGAAGGCTAAGGTTGTATCTCTACTTTCATTAATTCAATTCAGTAATGTATTTTTTTCCTATAAATTTGTCTATGGCCTTTATTGCATAACTCCTTGATGTTATGCATAGATTTCATTAGAATATGTGTACGATTGTTTTCTCTTTGTTAGCTTGTGTTTCTTAATAGGTTCAATATCCCACAATCTTGGATATGGATCAAGGATACTACTAGAGAGGATCAAACGATGGGTAAAAGGTATGTCTTTTATCTTTTATCAAACTAGTACATGTTATGATGAAAATCTAAGAAAAGTGTGTATTTTGTTAAGGTTTGTTCTAGTTTTCTATTCTAAACTAGGGAGATTGGTTTTTGTCAGCACTTACTAATTAGTTCGGTAAAAAATATCTATAGGAGCCAAAAGAAAAATTAATGATATGGTTAAGGCATGACCAATGGATATGAATGGACTCAACACAAGGGTGGATTTCAACATCATACTTTTAGGTTCCTATGATTGTCTAATTGGTATGGATTGGTTAGACCAATACCATGATATTCTAGAATTTTATAATAAGGAATTTACTTTCTTGGATGAAGAAGGGAACCTAAGGACATTACAAGGATTCCCAGGGCAGTAACTATCAGAGAAACTTGAGCATTGCAGCTGAAGAAAAGTTACAGAAAAGGGTGTCAAATATTTGCAGCACATATGGAAGAGACATCTAAAGATGAGGTGCCAAATATTGAAGATTATGTAGTCCTAAAAGAGTTTGAGGATGTATTTAAATAAATAATAGGATTACCCCCTGAAAGATATTTTGATTTCTCCATCAATCTGATTCCTGGAGCAACCCGAGTATCCAAGACCCCTTACAGGATGAGTACACCAAAATTGAAGGAATTACAAATGCAACTTGAAGAGATTCTGAAGAAGGGGTATATACACCCAAGTGTGTCACCTTGGGGTGCCCCAGTATTATTTGTGAAGAAGAAGGATGGAACATTGATACTTTCCATTGACTTTGGGTAGTTGAACAAGGTAACTGTGAAGAATAAGTATCCTTTCCCAAGGATTGATGACCTCTTTAATCAATTGAAAGATGAAAACATATTCTCCAAGATTGATCTCAAGTCAGGTTATCATTAGGTAAGAATTAAAGAAGAATACATCAACAAGACTTCTTTCAGAACAAGGTATGGGCATTATGATTTCATAGTGGTTCCATTTGGGTTATCAAATGCACCAGTTGTCTTCATGCGTTTAATGAATGGTATTTTAAAACAATACTTAGATAAGTTTGTCATTGTATTTTTATATGACATTCTTATATATTCTAAGTCGGAGGAAGAGAATGAACAACACTTGAGGATGGTACTACAGATATTAAGGGAGAATCAGTTGTATGTCAAATTGAGTAAGTGCTCATTTTATTAGAAGAAAAATCATTATTTGGGACATATCATTTCAGAGGAAGGGATAATAGTGGATCCTGAAAATATTGAGGCCTTTAGAGGATGGTTAGCACCAAAGGATGTGACAAAGGTTAGATCATTCATGGGCCTTGCAAGATACTATAGGATATTTATTGAAGTATTCTCAAAGATTTCACACCCAATCACTTCCTTGCAAAAGAAAGGGGTGAAGTTTCAGTGGATGTTGGATTGTGAAAAGAGTTTCCAACACTTGAAGCAATTATTAACAAGTGCTCCAATACTAAGTATTGTTGATCCTAATGAATACCTCATTGTATGCACTGATGCATTTAAAGAAGGGCTTGGTGGAGTCCTCAGTCAAAATGGGTTTGTTGTATGCTATGAATCAAGGAAGTTGAAGGAGCATGAAAGGAACTATGTTACTCATGATTTGGAGTTGGAATCCATAGTGCATGCCTTGAAGATGTGGAGGAACTACCTCATGGGGAAAAGGTTCAAGTTGAGGACATAACATAGTGGTATGAAATATTTATTTGGAAAACCAACTCTAAATTCTAGGAAAAGTAGGTGGTTCGAATTTCTCAATGAATATGACTTTGATATAAAACATATCAAAGTGAAAGAGAACAAGATAGTTGATGCACTTAGCATAAGGGTGCATGAGTTTCATGCTACAACCATTAGCATGTACCAATTTTATTTTAAGGACATAATCTTAGAGGGTTCAAAATCAGATTTACAATACATGGAAATAATAACAAAGTTATAGCAAGGCATTTTGCAGCAGAAAATTGAAGACTATAAGCTAGGAAATGATGAAATTCTCATGTACAGAGAAATAATTTATGTACCAAATTCCCAGGTATTGAAAAATATGATATTAAGAGAAATGCATACTGTAACTTATGTTGGACACCTAGGTTATCAAAAAACTATTGCAGTTGTCAAGAGCCAATATTATTGGTCAGGCATGAAGAAAGAGGTTGTTGAGTTTATTGCCAAATGTTTGGAGTGTCAAAAGGTCAAGGTTGAGTATAGACACACAGCTAGTTTGCTACAACCATTACCCATTCTTTAGTAAAAATGGGAAGTTGTAACAATGGACTTCATCACCAAACTACCCAGAACAAACAAGCAACATGATTCTATCAGGGTAGTGGTGGATTAGCATTCCAAAGCTTCCCATTTTATTCCAGTAAAGCTCACTCACAAGGCAGCCAATGTTGTTGCTATTTACATGAGAGAAATTTATCGACTACATGGTATACCCAAGACAGTTGTGTCTGAAAGAGATCCAAAATTTACATCAAATTTTTGGAAAGGATTTTTTAAGGGTTCTGGAACAAATTTGAATTTTAGCACATCTTATCATCCAGACTCAGATGGAAAAAGATGCAGGGTGAATCAAGATATTGAGGATATGTTGAGGATGTATGTGATGGATAAACCGTCAAAATGGGAAGAATAGCTACACTTAGTAGAGTTTTCTTATAACAATGGGTACCAAGCATATCTAAAGATGAGCCCATTTGAGACACTTTATGGAAGAAGTTGCAACACACTGGTAAGTTGGGACGACCCAATAGATAGAGCAGTGGTTGGGCTAGAATTACTCAGGGAAATGGAAGAGAAAATGTTGAAAAAAAAAATTGAATTTAAAGGTTGCTCAAGACAAGAAAAAAGGATATATTGATAAGGGTAGAACTCACAGGGAATTTAATGTGGGTGACCATGTATTATTGAAAGTAAAGGCCGATAGAAGTTCCCTGAAGTTTGGAAATTGTTCAAAGTTGGCAGCTTGTTATTGTGGGCCATTTGAAATCTTAGAGAGGATTGGGCCTATAGCATACATGCTTGCATTGCTTGCATCAATGCCTATTCATAATGTATTCCATGTATCATTGCTCAAAAATTATATACCGGATGATAATCATGTCATTGATTGGAATGTGATTCAGGTGGAGCAAGAAGGTGCCTTTCAAGTGCATATGGTGTGCATACTGGACCATAAGATCAAGTAGCTATGGAATCTATCCATAGAGCTATTAAATGTCCAATGGACTTGGTATGGTCCTGACGATGCAACTTGGGAGCATGAGGATGCTATGCAAGCAAAATACCCGCATCTTTTCGAGGATTTTTGAACTTTTGGTTGTACACATGTATATATTGCACTAAGGAAAACGCATAAATAAGGGGGAGGGGAATGTAATACCCATAGGCCAGTCCCCTGTTATAAATGTAAATATGTTTTATAGGTTGGTGAGCCAGGTTATTATAGGCCAGAAGGATTATGTGATTATTAGGTCGAAGAGCCTAGATGTGAAAAGGCCATCGAGCCTATTTTTGTAATATGTAAACACTCATATCATTAATAATGTACATCATTGTGGTATACCAACCATGTACAAGAGTATGGGGGAATAAACTTCACTAGGAAGGGAAAGGGGGCTAAGAGCCTAGGAAGAGGCTAATCTAGAGGGATTAATTACAAAGGAATATCATAATATGATTCCTAAAGACTAAGGTATTATTCTTAAATACTAAGGTATGAATACTTATTTTATCCTAAGTTCTAAGGATGGGGACAAGTGGGCCAAAGTAGTTCTCAACTTGACAAGTTTCCAATTAGGGACATGCATACAAAGATTTTGGACTTAATGCATTTGCCAGTCATTTCATCCCTTCATATGATCATTATTTCCTCTCGATCTTGCACACACTCCTTCAGTTGTAACCAATACCTTCCTGCTACTAGTAGCGCACATGTACATTGCCCAAATATTGTTGCTACCATCACCGTACATGTGCCTAGACAGCTTAGGAGCTGGACAGTCAAGCAGGTGGGATATTGAAGAGGCGGGTTGTCAGGCCTGTGAGAAACTCTCTCTAGGTGATAAAATTTTTGGGAATTGATTTCTTGAGGGTGCCCAACTACAACTAAAATGCTCTGAGACTTCCTTTATGGACTTTTGTTGAATCCCCAAAAAGGAAGTGGGGCAACCAGAGGATTGTTGAATAGAGAAGGGGAACACTTCTTGGGGTGGGACAGACATGTGGGGAATGATAAATTGTAGGTTATTAGTTTGAGATGGAACCTATGAAGGAATTGTTCTTGTTGTCTAAGATACATTATCTTGGTTAGGAATCCCTTTACCCGGGTGGATTTTAGATCCAGTGTAACACCCCTGTTTCCCCCAGTTTGTAAATATAAATATATTTTCCAAGAGACTATGGCAAACAGGATATGTGTGAATGTTTGATTTGATGAACCTTTGTATAAAAGATCAAGGAATGTAATTTATGTTATTAATATAAATGGATAAGTGTTTCATGATTGTTGAAAGTGGGGGTTTTCTAAGATAGACCACAGATGTTATCAAAGATATGTTGAGGGGAACCAAGAATGGTTGAGATAACCCCCACCAAACCAGTACCTTGTTGGATTTAATTTCTCAGGACCAAAATAATCCTTTGATCTCGGAATGAATTACAGTCAAGATGGTAGGTGGGAATACCTCCTCAAGATTTAATGAGGGAATGGGGCAGAGCACCCATCTAAAAGGATTTCAGACCTGACCACGGATTGGGAATTCGGTCCACACATAATCTTATTGAGGAAGGAAAGAAAGCAACACATGGTGGGCAGAGGAAGAGTTGAGAAGAGAAGAAGAGAAGAGAGACTAAGATCTCAAGTTCAAGGAAGAACTAAGAAATTAATGTTTTCTGGTCGTAGGATGTGGCTAGCAGGATCATGATACAAGCTGGTAAATGAGGGTGTTGAGTTTTTGAGGAAGTACTCAGGCAGGCCTCCTTGCTTGGTATAGAGAGAAATCGTTGCCAAGATCATGTGGGAGGAGGAGAGTAAGCTCTGTCCCTGATGGTTGCTGAGCCGGAAGAAATAATTCTCTCTCAAAACATCATGTTCTAGCTCAGGGGTGGCCATTGGTAAATCCATTAGGAGTGACTGAGCCTATGCTTGCGTGGAAATAGGCACCCCTTTCATTAGTCGCATCACGATTTTTGGTTCTGATAAGAATTTCCATATTTTGTATTTTTAAATGGAGTAATGAATGAATGTATGTATTTATACATCTAAGAATAATCTATGTGTTGGCCCTTGGTTATGGAAGAAAGTGAAGATTAAGGAAGAAGCACGAAGTGCGAACTGTACGGATGACAAGTTAACTAAGATTGGGTCGAAGTGGCCAAAAGAGAAGAAAAGACGGAGTGAAGTAAGAGAAAGAAAGTCATTGGATGAGGAAATTGAGGATGACAGATTAGCAAGGAAGAGGGATCGTGGACAACTCAACAAGAAGAAAAATCCAACAATGGATGCTTTGGAGCACCTCATGGGAAAGAAGGAAAGATAGGATGGCAAAGCCCTGAAAACGTGGGTCAAGTTAACCTAGGGTTTTAGACACCTAGGGTTTTTTCATTTAGGGTTTAGACACCTAGGTTTTGGCCTAAGGTTGTATGAGAGTCATTGTAATGTATAAATAAAGGTCAAGAGGACCTGGGATGGGTTCGTGGAGGTTATGAGTGATTATTGTTGTTGTGAGAGAGTAGTAGTCTGTTGAAAGAGAGTCTATATTGTAAGATCTTCAGCTGGGTGTGAAGATCAACCCTGTAGCTGGGTGCATAAGGAGGAGAGAGAAGAAGAGAGAAAGAGAGAGAGATATGCAAGCTAAGAGTGCAGATAGAGCTGTATGATTTCATATAATATCAAGAAACATAGTTCTATGGACGTATCCATAGAGAGAGGGTGAACCACGTATATCTTGTTGTTTTGTGTGATTGATGTTGTGTTCTTCTTCTTTATGTTCTGTTGTTATTGCATCATTGTATTAGATATGAGATATAGTTCGCGTAGTAGGATTGAAAGAGATAAAGAATAACTAGGTTGTTGTGTGTTGTTTCCCTAGATCCACTTTACATTTCCTCTGGTTATAGACACCTGTGTCCTGCAACCCCCTATTACTACTTCAGGTGAGACTGCAACTACTTTGCAGGTGTTTTCGAAAGGGCCAGTAGTTAGGGCTTGTTGGTGCACTGTTAGATTTGAACCCTGGGTCTGCCCCTGTGCCAACAAATGGTTCCATTGCCAGGACCAGGATCTTCTTGAGGGAATGTCAAGTTAGTTTCCATCGAAGACAGAAATTTAGAAGTGGATAGAAGAACAAGAGAAGGACTTCGCTGAAGCCTAGAGAAAGAACCCTAATATTGATACAGAGGATTGGTTGGGAAGGTATATCTTCACTGATATACACAAGATTTTCTTTAGAGGAATTCATCAGGAGATATATGAGTGGCTATCCAGATTAGCAGATACCCAGTTTGAAATCAGACTTAGACCACCTATGGTTTGGATGTCTATGCCGATCAAGAAGGTCAAGAGGGTTGATAATGATGTGTCAAGAGCATTAGATCACTAGTTTGATAACACCATTGGAGGGTACATCACCGAGTTTTCTTTTGATAGAGTAGAGTCATATAGCCAAGCTTAGAGATATTTCTTTAAGGGACCTAAAGGAAACTTTTTACACTTTTTGAAGTTGAATATCAAGATGTTATTGTATGAGAAGAACATATTGAAGATACACAAGTCGTCCATATTAAAAGGCTATTGTTCAAGAACTCAAAGAATGACAATGACATGGAGGTTGGACACACGCACAGTGGGAGAGAGTTAAGAGAAGTCTCTCTTGCAAACGTGTTTAAGAAGAATTACGAAGATGAAGGATTCTACAATGGAGAAGAGACAGATCTGATAGATGAAGAGCATTCAGATTCCACTAGGGTAGAGGAATGGAATACTGAAGAACCTTGCCGAGAAGAACTAGAAACTTTAGGGACTACGTAGACTGTTGAAGTAAGTACTATTAATCCTCCTGTTGTTTTAGCAATGTTAAGTAACCAGAGTAGTCAGAGTTATCAGAGCACTCAGAGAACTGTTACCAATAGTTTAGTACATACTCAGCCAAGAAACCTAGGAAGATCTATGGCAGATGAAATGAGGCTACCTATCTTTAGAGGAGATGGATATGAAGATCTTGATCAGCACTAGTTTTTATGCGAAGCTGTATGGAGTATTAAGAATGTTAATGACGAAGTAGTTAAGAGAACTCAGTTTAGTAATACCCTGAGAGACCGTGCACTGAGATGGTACATGAAGTTCGTTAAAGGAATTGCACAACCTAAACTATTGAACGACATCTAGAATAGATTAAGTGAAAAATTCAAGAAACCCAAGTCGGAGTCACAATGAATTACAGAACAGAAAGAAATTAAGCAGAGAGTAGCTAAACCTTATTGGAAGTTTTATTAGAGGTTTAAGACCTTGACAGGTCATTTGAGTTTTCATATCCAATATGAGCAGAACAAGGAATGGTTCATTGCTTCCCTCCTATAGCACATCAGAGTTCCTCTGATGCAATAGAAGATCGCGTCATAGGCTGAGGCACTAGAGATCACCATGAAAATAGAATCAACCCCTATGGGAGAATCCAACTCAGGTATGAGTCAAATTTTGAGTTAGCTGACTAGCTTATCTTTGCAGGTCGAAGATATGAAGAAAGACAAGGTAAAAGATAAAAGAGAAGACAAATGGTGTATCAGATGAAAATTAGAAGGCTACAACAAGGAGAACTGTCTCCTATTTTATGAGTATTTGGCCTCTGGGGCTTCGATCCGTTTGAAGCAAGTTACCCTACCCTTGTGCAAGGTATGTAGAAATCGACATCGCCCTAGTGAATGTTACTATCTGTAAAAATATGTCCAGACACCCACAAATTTGTATTGCACGTTCTGTACGTCTTGGGGCATGATGATAGGGATTGTAGGGCTTATGACCTGATGCATGAAAGGTCAAGGGATATATACAAAATTCAAGGTGAAGTACAGCAGGAAGGAAACACTAAGCAGTATAATTCCCTAGAAAGAGGAAACTCCAACCCTCGTGGTGGATTTAGAGGAAGAGGAAGAGGAGGAGGTATGGGTTGAGGTCAAGGACAGATCATATGTTACAACTACATGCAACCAGGTCACTTGGCAGGGGACTGTCAAAACCTTTGTACCATATGCAGCTACTGCAACTCATTTGAACATGTTATTGAATATTGTCTTGTGCTGTTAGCCAAACTTCAGAAGCGGCAAGGAAGAAACCCACAAGTACAATTAAGATTAGAAGAACCTTGTGGAATGGATCCTAGATTCATTGTTATCACTAGATGAGGTGCTACTACAGGAGAAGACAGAGTGACCCAAGGAAAGACTACAAAAGAATTAGGGGTCAAAGGAGATGCAAACAAGACCCAAGAATTTGATCCGAGGAAAGAGAAGAAAACATTTGAAGAGGAAAAAAGAGAGTTTGGAAGAGATCAAGCTTCTTCATCAAAGGCACAACTAGAAGTGAGAGAATGTGGAATGCCCCTAGCCTTTGATTAGACTTCTTCGCCTAAAGAAGGAACAGAGGTAAGCAATTTTATGGAATTCTTATGTACTTGCATTAATTTGATTAAGGATGAAAGAGCCATACAAGAACTACAAAATTTGATAAGAAAGTATGAGATAGGAAGGGTAGATCCTCTATTGAATAAAGCAGTATATCAAGTATCTAAAAAGAGAAGGACAAATAAGGAACTGCACCTCAATGCTCAGATTGGAGATTATGATTTAGATTATGTGGTCCTCAAATTGGGATCAAAAGTCAATGAGATGACGAAACAGACTTGAGCACTGATGCGAAAACCTAAGTTAATTTATTCCCCTATCAGGCTTAGTATGGCTATTCAGCAAGTAGTAAGCCCCTTTGGAAGGTTGGATCATGTCCCTATGGATATCTACGGGGTAAGGACATTTGTAGACTTCGAGGTGATTGAGATAATTGATGATAGATGTTCTTATCCTGCGTTGTTAGGAATTGATTGGGATTTCAACAACTCCACTTTTGTTGACTTAAATAAAATAAAAATGACATTTGAAGGTGATAGCCTTAGGTTCATTTCACCTCTGGATCCAGATGAAGGTTGAAGATACACAGAAGATATCAGATAAGAAGACCGTGCATATAAGCTCAAGAATATATTAAAATTGACACCAAGACAATAGGATTACATTAATCCTACAACAGATGAGAATTTAAGTTGGTGAAGTGACAACGCATGCTCATCAGATTCAAAAGAAGCACTAGATAATTTTCATAACAATATGTACAAAGTTTATGTTTGGAGATGTGCCAGATTGACCAGGGAAGTTTGTTGGATTGGAACAAAAGTAAGTAACTTGCCCATATTTGATGGTTTAAATCATTTAGAAACTTTCTTGTTGGAATTTGAAGAATTTGTACTAGTACAACAAATATTTTTGGTACTGGACAAAGATTTGAATGAAACTCCAGCGAGATGGTGGGGAACACATAAGAAGAACATCACGAAGTGGGTGCAATGTCGCACTTTGATGGTAGTGTGATTTTCAGAACAAGTAGAAGGGTGTGAAGTGCGATACATAGGTCAATTCTCCCTGAAAGACCATGTATGAAGTTGCAAGGAAGCCTGGAGCAACATTCTTCAAGAGCAATGGGTGCACAGGTTCATCAACACTCTGGACATAAAGCCTATCAATTGATATCTACAAGCATAATTATGCCTCATGACTGCATATTGGTATGGTATGAATCAGAACTTTGTAGCTACATTTTTATTTGAAAGTCAGTTTCCTACAGTTGATCAGCTTTACAGGTTGTAAAACAGAAAGTATTTGAGGAGGCACCTAGCCTCCCTTTGGAGCAAGAAGAAGATGAATGGACTGAACCTCTTCATAAATTACAAGGTTGTTACAATATCAATGCTGATGAAGATGGTGATCCTAGGAACGTGAACATCACAGAAAAAGAAGGACAGAGAGACATAGAAGGACTAGGATTCAAACTACCTTTCATTGGACAACCGATCAAGATCAAGAAAGTTAGCATTGGAATAAAGAAAGCATCCAATCTTACTAATGCTGGAGATTACTGGGATGATGCCACTATCGACAAGATCACAAAATTACTGCATGAATATCAGGACTTGTTTCCAACTAAGTTCATTGATATGAAGGGCATTAAAGGGCCCATGGGAGAGATGAATATCCCCTTGAAATCAGATGCAAGACCAATTAAGAAGAGACCCTACAGATTGAATTCCAAATATAAGGAGAATCTGAAGATTGAATTAGATAGAATGTTGGAAGTAGGAATCATAGAATCTATTGAAGAATCAAAGTGGATTAGCCCTATGGTGGTCCAGGATAAGAAGACAGGAGATATTAGGATCTATGTAGACCTCAGGAAGCTGAATGATGCCTATTTACATGACCCATTCCCTACACCTTTCATAGATGAAGTGCTAGATAATGTAGGAGGACAAAAGGTATATTCCTTTACAAATGGAATTTTAGGTTATCCCCAACTCAGGATTGCTAAAGAAGATCGCCATAAGACCACATTTCCAACATAATGGGGTTCCTACTAGCACATAGTGATGCTTTTCAGCTTGAATAATGCACCAACCATCTTTTCTAGGGTGGTGGTCGAAGCATTCAAGGAGTTTTTACATAAATGTTTGGAATCATATTTTGATTATTGGACTGTTTTTAGCTTATTGCATAATCATATTGAATGTTTGAGACTAATGTTGGATAAGTGCAGGCAATGTCAGATTTCCCTGAACTTGAAGAAGTGCATCTTATTTTCACCCTTTGGAGTGTTGCTAGGTCGTATTGTGTGTAAGCAGGGGTTGTTGGTAGATCCTTCCAAGATCACCATCATCGTTGATCTACCCCCACCTACTTTGGTTAGACAACTGCCATTGTGCTGGGACATACTGAATACTACAGGAAGTTCATTAAGGGCTATGCAGAGATTACAACACCCATGGAGAAGATTTTGAAGAAATATTGTCAGGTCCAATGGATAGAAGAATGCCAGTAGAGCTTCGATACACTGAAACAAAAAATGGTTATTGTGCCTATTCTCGTTTTCACAGATTGGAATAAGAAGTTTCATGTGCATATTGATGCATCCTCTATTGCATTAGGAGCAGTGCTAGAACAACCAGGAGCATGAGCTATTGACCATATGTTAGCCTTTGCTAGCAGGAAATGATCTACCACTGAAAGAGAAGGTTTAGCCATGGTGTATGCGCTGCAGAAGTTTCATCACTATTTGCTGGGAGGACATTTTAATATGTTCAATGATCACTCTGTGTTGAAATATTTAGTCAACAAGCCAGTGTTGGGGGGAAGAATATGCAGGTGGCTAATGTTATTCTAGGAATATGATTTTGAGATTGTGGTCAAGCCAGGGAGAATAAACAAGGGACCTGACCACTTGTCTAGGTTGGAGAATAGAGAAGAACCTACTAGTTTGGAGGATACACTACCAGATGCACAGTTTCTCTCCATCAGAAAGGTTGATGATCACTTTGCGGAGATAGTATAGTTCTTGTCTACAGGAATGGCCCCTAGTGAATATACAATCATTCAAAAGAAACAGATGGTAGTTCATGCTACATATTTTTCACTTATAGCGGGACAACTATATAAGATGGGCCTGATGAGATCCTGAGGATATGTGTTATGGAGGCAGAAATACCACTGATTTTGGTAGAAGCACATGAATGCATCACAGGAGGAAACTATGCAGGGAAAGCAACAATGTAGAAGGTTCTTAGAGCTGGCCTCTGGTTGCCTACTTTACATAAAGATGCTAGGGAATACTATAAAGCCTTTGATGTATGCCAAAGAGTTGGGAAGCCTTCCAAAAGAGATGAGATTCCTTTAGCACTGAATCTTACAATGAAGACTCCCTTTAAGTTGGTTTATGGTCTAGAAGTAGTTGTCCCTATGGAATATTTAGTTCCTAGATTAAGAATTGCATAATTCACAGATATGGATGACACTGGCATTGTTCAAGAGAGGCTCGTGCAGTTGGTCGAACTAGAAGAAGATAGACTTATTGTAGGATTTCATCAGTAGGTTCAAAAGGAGCGAGAAAAGGCCTACTATGATAGGCACATCAAGAAGAAAGACTTTAAGCAAGGACATCTGCTATTGGTATATGACATCAAGTTCATGAAGCATCCAGGGAAGTTCATAACACATTGGCTCGGGCCATATGAGGTTTCCTATGTTACAGAAGGAGGAGTTGTTCATTTGAATACTTTGAAGGGAGAATGCAAGGAGCGTTTGGTAAATGGGAGACGGTTGAAATTGTACTATGACAACTAGTTGCCTCGAAGCTCCCAGTAAAAGAAAAAGGAGAAGGGTCCAAGTACCAGGTGCAGTTGAAACTGGGTACTAGACATAGAAAAGATAGTCTGCAAAAGGAAGGGAGGGATAGAGTAGAAACAATAGGCTGCTCCGCATAGTCTGAAGATGAAGAATAGTAGAAGGGTCAGATCTGAAGTGCCTCAGGACAAGTCACATGTGAGTTTTGGGGACCTGTTGTTCCTTGGTTATGGAAGAAAGTGAAGATTAATGAAGAAGTGCGAATTGTGAAATGTGTTGAAGACAATTTGACTGAGATTCGGTTGAAGTGGACAAAAGAGCATAAAAGATGGAGCGAAGTAAGAGAAAGCAAACCATTGGACAAGGAGATTGAGGATGAAAGATCAACAAGGAAGATGGATCGTGGACAACTCAATAAGCGAAAAATGCCACCAATGGATGCTTTGGATCACCTCACAGGAAAAAAGGAAAGATAGGTTGGTGAAGCTCTGAAAACGTCGGTCAAGTTGACCTAGGGTTTTAGACACCTAGGGTTTTGACATTTAGGGTTTATACACCTAGGTTTCATCCTAGTGTCGTCCGAGAGTCATTGTAATGTATAAATAAAGGTCAAGAGGACCTGGGATGGGTTCGTGGAGGTTATGAGTGATTATTGTTGTTGTGAGAGAGTAGTAGTTTATTGAAAGAGAGTCTGTATTGTAAGATCTTCAGCTGGGTGTGAAGATCAACCTTGCAGCTGGGTGCACAGGGAGGGTCCTTCGAGATGTCTTGGGCCATAAACCTGTGGGAGGGTTGGGATAGAAATCATTCCATCAATTTGACCTTGGTCAGTCTAGAGAGGATACCTCCTTCAGACTCCTTGTTGGGAAACCGAGGCACCATGCCCAAGTCCTTAGCAAGTTCACGATGAGGAAGATGTGTTTAAATAATGAGAGTTTAGAAGGACCCATGTGACCAACACCCAAGAACCCTGTATTAAGCCTAAGGGAGCTAATTCCTTTTGGCTTCGAAACTCTGGAAGTCCAAGACTTTGGATTATTGTCGACCCAAATAGTCACAAACCGATCGAAGTTGACTGAGAGTCAAGGTTACCTGTAAGGTAGACTGGCATTGGGCGGTATCCCTAGTGGTTAGAGGAACCTATATTACCTACTAAATTTTGGATACAACTCCCCATCGTGAAGTAGCATGATCCACCAATCGAGAATGCTCGGGGGTTCCCTTAGCCATTGGCTCGACACCTAGGATACTTTGGTAGAGTACCACTTTGGGAGAATGGAGATGCCATAGCATCAAACTCCCCGAACACCAAAGTTTTGAAGTAAAGGAGAGTTGCAGATTTGGGGGAGATCTTTAGGAGGCTTGCCTACTGTCTAATCATTAAGGAGGAGGGACATGCACACGGTACTTCAATGAAGTCCTCCTTTAGGAGAATGGAGTGGAAAAAAATCCAAAACTCTCGAAGGTCGAAGCTGTGAAGTGACCAGGACTATAGATCTAGGGATCCTTCAAGTTCTTTCCTAGCCATAGGATTCACGATGTAGTCATCCTGACATTGACCGCTTTGGGAGGATAGGGGTGTTTTGATGCCAAAATCCCCGAAGGTAGAATTCATGAAGTAATGAGGACCGTTGATCCTCAAATTCTTCTAGATCCCTCTCAACCGTCAATATATAGGGGACGCATGGCACTAGATCCTTTACTCTGAAGACTGGGAACTACGGGGAATTTGAGGTGTGTTGTGTCAATAAGATCTGAAACCTGAAGTAACGAGAGTCATCGATTAGAGGATGCTTCGAGAATTTTCCTAACCATCATATCTAGGCTCTGGTTAGCCCAGCGCTGACTAACTTCGGGAGAAAATATGATTTTGCATCGCAAAAATCCCAAAGTTCATTGTCATGAAGTAACGTTAGTTGTGGATCTATGGATCCATGTGGCTGGATCTCGACTGTGATATTTGAGGGATGTTAGAAGGATGTCAATCTGGTGTGATGTGGCAAGGTGACATCACCATGGTGATGTGGACCCATGATTTATGTGCCACGTTTCATCTCGATCTGTGCTTTTAGTAGACCCTATATTCATATTGGAACGTGACATGTGTCACCCCTTGCCCTTCTATGTGTCAACCCCTGGTACGTCCCCGCCTAGCCAAAGTGGTTGGTGAAGTGAACAGAACTACGAAGGATTTGGGATGTAGTGACCCAAAAGGCCCGAAGGTTGGAACCACATGGCAAGCTTATGGAATTTCAGGAGTTTGAGACCATGGAAGGTCTTGTGTGTAGACAGTATGGAAGCGTTCAATGCCAAAGTGTCGAATTTCCTGTTGGCATGAGTTTTAGATGAATATTGAACCCAGTCATGGAATAAGAATGTGGATGGACATCCACCGTGGGTGAAGGAACTTGGAGACTATACATGTGAGGTGGATTCATGTGGACACCATGTGGCCCTCAACCAATGAATGCCTGAATAAATTTCGGAAGCCATAACTTGCAACCCAAATCTCGGATTTGAACCTGGTAATAGTCATTAGAATGCTATGGGTAAGTAGAAGAGGATAAAGACCTCAGACAGAGGATTTGATATGTTAAGGAGAGTGAAAATTTGATGCCCCATACCTAAGAAATATACTCAGGGGTCAGGTGTGTTACAAACTAGTATCTGAGCATGGTTACAACACTTAGCCTGCTTGGGCTCATGGACAAGTCGCATAAAAAAAAACCATATTTAAAATACTTTTAAGGGTAACACCCTATCTTACTTCTTTCCTAAAGAGTTTGGTTAAACTTTTACTGAAGAAAAGAATGGTTCATAAACTAATAGACTATTGACTAAAAATAAGTGTTTTTTCATCACTCAAGAAGTCAATAAATCATGGGAAAACTACAAGTATAAAGGATGGTGATGTGCCATGAAGTGGGGGATGACTCCCACAATGGAGACGAAGAATCTGACAAAAGAACGACGGTGGAAACACCTCTAGTCTAGCTGAAACTGCAAGGAGCCTCATGGTCGAATTACAGAGTTGCAAGGTCGAAAAGAAAAGTTTGATAAAGAAGAAAGAAAAACAAACAAAAATTAATGTAGTCTTTTTGTAGAGATTATCCGATATACAGAGGTAGTTGCAGCATGGACCCACAACCAGTCAGGTGGACCAATGACATACGAAGAGAATTCAAAGCCCACTTGAGATACGAAAACGTGGTCCCATAAGTGGCCACACTAAGAGGAGTACCTCAAGGAAGGTCCAACTTGGAGGTAGGAGACACTCATTGAGAGAGCCCTCTGGAGAGGAAATTGGCAACTACGAGGGATATTCTAGTAGAAAATCTAGTTCGCATTCTCAAAGGAAAGGAAAGAAGCGAAAGCATTCCAAAAGTCATGATCATGAAGAGTTCAAGAAATCCAAACCACCCTCTTTCGATGGGGAGATTGAGAAGGGGGAGGAGGCAAAAGTTTGGCTTCTTGGTTTTCAGAATTATTTCAGACTCCATGACTACTTTGAAAACTTGAAGGCTTGAATAGCCATCTTCAGCCTGAATGGAAAGGCTTCCATTTGGTGGGAGGACCTTAGGAATGTGAAAGGAATCCATGAGAAGGACTTGTCATGGAAATAGTTTGAGAAACACTTCAAGAATAAGTATTTGTCAGAGAAATACTTTGATGGAAACACTAAGGAGTTCTATGAACTTAGGCTGGGATAGTTCACCATAGAGGAATATGTCAATAACTTCCTTCAGTTGATGAGGTATGTACCCTACATAAAGGATGAAAAGGTAAAAGTGCAGTGATTTATTAGTGGGTTACCTCAGACCTATTGGGACAGGATTGAGTTTGACGAGCCAAAGACCTTATAAGAGACTATCCATAAGGCAAGGTATTGTTATGAATATCTCAGGAGTCAGACATAACCTCGTGAGGACCGAAAGAACAAGACTAGTTCGGGATTCAAGAAGAAGGGGTTTAAATGCTCAATATTTAAGAACTATGGGAATGGTTTTAGGATGATCCTTCCTACTAGAAGTGTGTATCAGCAAAATTTCCCCTCCCATAGTGGAAATAAACATTTTGGAGAAACCCGAGGAAAGACTGATAACCCAAAGAAAGAACCCTTGAAATGTTGGGGTTGTGGAGAAGAAAATATACTGAGGGATTGTCCACACAAAATACAGAACAATAGGAGAGTCTACAATATTCAAGAATATACCAGAATCAATGATGTGTCTAGGATCATGCCACGGATTTATGCAACCTTGGATAATAAACAAGCCGACCACCAAGCTTTAGTGGTTGAGATGGAAGGTATGATCACCAACAGTCTAGTTTCTATTTTAATTTACCCTAGTTCTAATTTGAGTTATGTGGCCCCTGAGACTGTTGATAAGTGTAAACTGCAACAGTTAGACATGTTAAGCCATGGTTGGTACAACTAGCCACTGGAACCAAAAGAAAAGTAGTAGAGGTCATACCAGCTTGCCAATTCATTATGGATGGATTTCCTACCCAAGCGACCCTTAACATACTTTCCCTATGATCTTATGACCTGTTGGTTGGTATGGATTGGCTAGCCACTTATAAAACAAAATTGGACTTTTACCATAAAACTTTGGAGTGTGAAAATGAAAAGGGGATAAAAATAACCCTTTAAGGGATTTAGAGGCTTGTCTCAGTGAGATGAATATCATCCCTTCAAATAAAAAAGTATTGTAGAAAGTGATGTCCTCTATATGAAATACAGGTATTGGAATATGTTGAGTATGAAAAACCAAACCTAGAGGACCACCCCATATTAATATAGTATAAAGACATGTTTCCAAAAGAGGTATCGGGTCTACCTCCGAGAAGAGACATTGACTTCTCCATATAACTTGCACCAGGAGTAGTGCCAATGTCTAGGATGCCCTATAGGATGAGTACACTATATCTATTTGAGATCAAACTACAGCTAAAGGGGATGATGGACAAAGGCTACATCTAGCCTAACATGTC
This sequence comes from Picea sitchensis, assembly GCA_010110895.2. Classification (NCBI taxonomy): domain Eukaryota; kingdom Viridiplantae; phylum Streptophyta; class Pinopsida; order Pinales; family Pinaceae; genus Picea; species Picea sitchensis. Next base: position 95,535 of record SNQJ01S0029219.1, read on the forward strand.
TCCATGGGGAGCACCCGTCTTGTTTGTGAAGAAGAAAGATGACACACTTCGACTGTGCATAGACTATAGACAACTCAATAAGACAACCATAAAGAACAAATATCCCTTACCAAGAATCGATGACTTGTTTAACCAATCAAGGGGTGCTTCCATTTTCTCAAAGATTGACTTAAGGATTGGATACCATCAATTCCAAATCAAGGATGAAGACATCCACAAAACAACCTTCAGGACAAGATATGGTCACTATGAATTTGTGGTGGTGCCATTTGGATTAACCAATTCCCCCACCATTTTTATGTTGAATAATGTACTCATCAAATTCCTAGATAGATTTGTATTGGTTTTCATTGATGATATCCTAATCCACCTCAAGAGAAGAGAGGAGCATGAAGAACATCTTCAATTAGTGCTTCAAGTACTAAGAGAGAATCAACTCTACGCTAAGTTTAGCAAGTGTGACTTTTTCTAGAAGCAAGTACATTACTTAAACCATGTTATTTCTGAAGAAGGAGTGGAAATAGACCCTGACAAGATCAAATCTATCATGGAATGGCCCACCCCAAAGGATGTAGCTGATAGCATGCCCTTTATGGGTTTAGTAGGATACTATAAAAGGTTCATAAAAGGATTTTCCAAGATTGGTTGCCCAATCACTGTCCTTCAGAAAAAGGGAGTTAAATTCACTTGGACATTAGAATGTGAAGAAAGATTTCAAGAACTGATATACCTTCTAACCCATGCACTCGTGCTGAAAATTGCAGACCCTGATAATGAATTCCTCGTGTGTACATATTCTTGTAAGGAAGGACTCAGAGGAGTCCTTAAGAAAGAAGGGCGTGTAATTTTCTATGAATCCATAAAATTGAATGAGGATGAAATCAATTACGTGACCCATGATCTAGAGTTGGATGCCATA
>SNQJ01S0029219.1:106335-123212 GCA_010110895.2 Picea sitchensis
GATATATATATATATATATATATATATATATATATAATTATACGAAAATATAATTATCCATATAAACATTTTTAGAATTAAATAAGTACATAAAATAGATATTATTTTAACTAATTTTACTTGTCGTAGGTATATTTTTTATTATTTATTTTAACCAAGTGTTGCATGGCAACGTAGTCCCTGCCAGGTTGAATTGGGAATAAATGCACAGGGATGGGTAAAAAGTAGTGGAGGCGTATGTAAAATGCAGTGAAGATGTGGCAAGCAGCATGAAGCACAGGTGGTATCCATGTAATAAATGACACGTGGTCCCTAGAGTCCCATTTATTTTTTGAAGCTATATAATTCATTTTGCTATGTTCAAAATTTCTGTCTATTTTGTCTCTATATGTGCCAGTGCAAAAAAATTTATATTCAAAATAAATAAACACAATTTCTTGACATTCAACATAGTGGAAGATAAAAATTTATGAGGACATATATAGAGAAGGAGATAAAAAATAGTTTTGAAAATAAATAAACACAATTTCTTGACATTTAGCATAGTGGAAGATAAACGTTTATGAGGACATATATATAAAAGGAGATAAAAAACAGTTTTATTTGAAATATATTAAAAAATAATATTGCCTGTTAGATATTCCTGGAAATTTAAATGTGTTTGTCATATAGATTGGGATTAAGGCTCCTGCGGACCATAAGAGAAATATGTACAAGAAATAGGACTATGGAAACAAGAAGTGGGCGACGGTAGAGTGTAATACCTGAAAAGAATAAATTGAAAGGTATCAGTCTTTGGCTAGACATTTCTATTTAAAAAAGTGGAATAATTGGATTGATAAACAAAGCATGACGTGATCAATATAGACTTACAATGATGGTACATATCAGCCCTTTTGCTATTTTCTTGTAGATGCCTTTTTATTGTTGTCGTCGATGGCTACTGGAATCGTAACAACTACATGTTTCCTTTCATCAGTGACCTGCTTCAATTCCCTCTCAAGCCATTATTCAATGTGGCTTCTCAAGGGGGCGACATTGATCTCATTCTGGATTTTTATGTTGAAACGTTCCTGTCCTAATTCACTTAGATCGATAGAAAGATTACGCAAAGCTTGATCAATTTTTTCATTATGTACCGAATAGTTGACTATCCAGTTGTCGATGTCATATTCACCATATTCAAGGATGGTGTAAAATTTTTCCAAAGACAACGCCTTAAAAATATCAACCTGTTTATAGAAGGTTTGCTTAGTTAAGGGAAATGAGTTGATGATTAAGTTGGGGTCTTGGAAGTCGGTGGTCCTTCCAGCCAAGTCTATTTTGGTCATCTTTGTGAATAATTTTTCTTTCTTTGATATGGCTCGTTCACATAATTGGACAATGAGATACAGGTTCTTCACTTTTTCTTTCCATCATGCATTTAATTGAATGATCCGATTTTTGGAAGGGAGATCTTGTTGTTTTCTTCTCATTTCTATCATGTTGTTGACAATGGTGCCAAAAGGAATAACCATGTCTAAATAGAAATGTTCTTCATTTTTTAATTACTTTTGCAAATGTTCAAGAAAATTATCTGCCCCCATTCCCAGGGAAGCCATGGTTTGTGATGTCTCCCATGACTCAACAATCAGTTCCATTCTTTTCTTGATATTATTCTCCACATATCCTCTACATGATGTGAGGAGGCTGGATGATCCTTTTAACTTGGCTGTAGGGGTGGCAGGCATGGTTATTGCCAAAGTATTGGCAAGAAATGGCACATGAATCAAATCTTCCTCCAATTCCTTGACTCGGTCCTTCAGTCTGGCATTCTTGTCCTCAATTCCTCCAATGGAATCATCAAGAGCATCTGCGGTCTCTATGTGAAGTCGGAAAATTTGGGATGGCCGCATGTTCGCAAGGTTAACCTCTGAATGATATTTTCCTTTCTTAGTTTTAACATATTTTCTTTCAATAATTAATTTTTTAGAATCGTTGTCAAAAACAACATTTTGGGACATGAAGGATTCATCTTCGTCAAAATTTTCAGTATCATCTATGTCCATTGTATGAAAATGTTGGATCGCATCTCTGGTATGATCAAGGTTGTGGAATACGCAATCCAGATCATTCTCAAGTTCCATGTTCTCACTCTCAATTTTGGGCTATTCCGCCTATCCCACAATATTTTTCCTCTTCTTTTCCATCGAAAGCTTGTGAGAACTATCAATTTTAGGGTGAGGATGGTTGTTATATCCTCCTTTGTTTGAAGAATTATGATTTTCTTTGTTGTTGTGATGGGACATTGGAGCGATGCTCTAGGATGTCATACTTTTGGGAGTGTTATTCGCCAATTGAACACTCTTCTCACCAGGGCCTTTTCCCTGTTGCTTGTAAAATTCAGTGGTGCTTTGCAATGTGTCTAGGCCATCGACATCAGAAGCATGAATGCTGTCGTTAGTGTCTCTGTTTTCGGTCAGGTGTTTTTTTTTTAAATAATTTCTGAAGCCAAGTGTTTGTAATTGTTATAAAAAAAAAATATTTGGGTCGAACCCTCTTAGGCCTTCAACATATCTTAGGTTCAAGTTGATGAAATAGGCTGGAAATTCATCAATTTTGTTGAAGTTCCTCAACACAAAGTCCCTGACTTTCCAAGGCAGAGGAATGAACTGTTTTTTTCTCTTCTCTTGGAATAGATGCAACCAATAGTTGTATTGCCTTTCTATTTTTGTAACAAACATTATGTCTGTAATGTGACATGGAAGGAGAGCAGGTTTTTCCTTGGAGACAAAAATCCTTATCACAGTGTAATTATCCATATGTTCAAGTTTCCCCTTCCTGTCCAAAAACTTTGTTTCCTGGTCAAATATGTTGGGAGTGTCTTCTCCTAACAACAAAACATTGAAAACAGACACAAAGTCATTAAAAACTTCATAAAAACAGTGGGAGGCCTAGTGCTTCCACAAGGTCTGGTACCAGAACATTACTGGGTCGAATTCCCAATTTACCTTCTTGGACAAAGATAGTTTTGGAAACTGACAACAATGTACTATCTCAAACACCAAGTAGGATGGCATATAAAATTTCTTCTCCTTTTTGAAGCTTCACAATTGGGAATAGATTTCATGGGAGATTAGCTTGCCCTAATAAAAAATGGCTTGTTCCTTGACCGTGAAATACAAAATATAAAGAGCCATGTGGGAAATAATTGTTGTGGACTCCTATCCCATTATTCTTTTAAACAGCCGGGCAATTTCCCAAAATGGATTTCTAAATGAACTAACTTGCAAGCTTGTGATATCTTCAGTAACTGCCATGATCAATGGGAAATATCCTCAAGCCTTTCACTCGATAATAACAATCTCTATGGGTGTTGCATGATGAGCTGTTAGCAGTGAAGCTTACTTATTGCATATTTAGAAGTGCAAAGGTGGTGGGTACGATGAAGAGAAATTAAGGAATGGAGTTTTTGTGAATGTGCCAACCCGACAACGTGCGAACGACATATCATGATTTTGAAATCAATTTTTGGAAGGAATAATATAACCCTCTGCAAATATTAGTTTAATGTGTATTAATAGGAGATCTTCTCGAGCCTTTCATTCATCAATGACAATCCATATGGTTCCTGCATGATGAGTTGTTAGAATTAAAGATTACTAAATGCATATCTAGAATATNTATAGACAAGTGTGAAGGTGACAGAGATGGGGAAGAGCAAGCAAGGAATGGCAAGGTATGAAAAGCGATCAGACGGGATTCAAACTAGGGTTACAAGGGATACTTAGAAGAGGTGAGTGTCCGATGGTCAAATTGTATGTCTCGGAATTTTTTACTGCAAAACATGTAAAACGGAAGAGAGCATGATGGGGTAGTTCAGCAATCGGTTATTATATTTGTGGAATTATGGGAAAGTGGCTAAGTATGGAATAGGGAAATGGTCAGTCAAACTCATTTTCAGAATTAAGGGTTGAAGATTTTGTGAACGGGCCAACCCAACGACGCACAAATGACATTCCATGATATTTGAAATTAGCACTCGGAAGGGATAATATAACCATCTGGAAATTTTGGTTTTATGCATATTAATGGGAGATCTCCTCAAACCTTGGTTTAGCATTAATGCTTGATAATTGCNTATATACATAAGTATGAACAGCATTCAGATGGACTTGAAAGCAATACAGAGGAGGAGAGGTGAGCGCCTGACAGTCAAATTATATGTCTTTATAATATATATATATATATATATATTAATGTAAAAACAAAATTTAGGGTGTTGTTTGTGGAATTTCGGGGTAGAAAAGATGGGGTAGTCCAGTAGATGGTTTGTATACTTGTGGAATTTCGGGTGTTGTTTGCAGGACGTGGAACAATGGAAGGGAAATTTTGAGCCCGTCTATCTGGGAACCCGCAATCGAAAAAGTGGGTAAGTATGGAATATGAAAACGGTCGATCAGACTCATTTTTCGCTAATATATTGAAATTTGTAATAGATATCCCATTACTTGGAAATATATTTTCTACATCTATATCATGGAATTCCAGGTGATGTTTGCAAGTCGCGCAACAATTCAAGGGAAATCTTGAACCCACCTTCCCGATAAGCCGCAAGAAAAAAAGTCGGTAAGTATTTGCAATAGATATCCCATTATCTGGCAGGATATTTTATGCATGTTTATGTACAAGTTGTGTAGGAACAGTTATTATGACGGTCTCCTCAAGGCATGGTGAGTTGTTATCATTAAGCCCCATTTAGTTCATACTTGGACAGAAGTGCAAAGGGTGCGGGAATAGGAAACAACAATTAGGAATTGGATATTTCTTGAACCCGCCAACTCGACGATCCACGAAAGAAATTCAAAGAAATGGCGAAGTATGTAAAGAAGATGGATGGGCTTCAAAATGGGGTGACAATAGTTCCACAGGAGACGTGAGGACCCGATGGTCAATTTGTATGTCTTGGAATTTTTCAGTGCAAAATGTGTACCACGAAAGAGGGGATGATAGGTAGACTACAATATGGAAAACAGTATGATGTGAGAGTCTGGTTCCAAATTTGTATATCGCGGAAGTAAGGGTGTTGTTTGTAGGTCATGGGAAAATAGGAGTGCAATCTAGACCCCACCTACCCGAGAATCCACATTCGGAGTAGTGGCTAGGTATGGAATGGGGAAGCGGTCGGTAGGAGTCGCGATAAAAAAGCACGAGTGAAAATGTGAACCCGTGAGTGCATCAACCCATGTAGCTAGACATTTTCAAAAAAACGACTAAGTAACGAGAAAGATAAAGTACAGGGAAAAGAGAAATGAGAATTTGGTTAAGTATAGAAGACGAAAAAGAAGGGTTAATATATTCACATCTTTAATATATATCCCGTTTCCTGGAAAGATATTTTCTGCATGTTTCTGGAGAATACTTATTGCATATACCTAGAAATAAGTGAGAAGGTGGTGGGCACATAAAACAACGACTAGGAATTGGAAAATATCTTAACCCGCCAACCCAACGATTTGCGAAAGAGATTTCAAGAAATGTCCATGGAAAGCGGTCGGATGAGATTCAAAATAGGCTGACAAGGTTTCCCGAGGAGACGTGAGGCCCCGACGGTCAAAATGTATTGATCGAAACTTTTGAGTGCAAACTATGTAACACGGAAGAGGGGTTGATGTAGGAGTTCAGAAGTCAATTTGTATTTTGTGAAAGCTGGGGGGTTGTGTTGTTTGTAGTTCAAGGAACACTATAAGTGCACTCTTCTTGCCTTGGAACCCACAAGTGAAAAATTCAGGTAAGTATGGAATTGGAGGCGTGAAAGAGATTCCAAGAAATGGAAAAATATGGAAAGTAGATGCAAGGGCTTCAAAATGGGGTGAAAATAGTTCCCCAGGAGGCGTGAGGACCCAAAGGTCAAATTACAGGTCTCAAAACTTTTGTGTGAAAACTATGTATCACGGAAGAGGGTATGATGTGGGAGTGCGGCAGTAAATTTGTACATTGCAGAGGTCCGGGTGTTGTTTGCAGGTCACGAAACAATGGAAGTGAAATATAGATCCCGCCTTCCCGAGAATCCATGATCTGAAAAGTGACTAGGCATCGAATGGCTAGCGGTCGGTCAGAGTCATGATATAAAATCACGAGCACAAATTTGAACCCATGAGTCCACCAACGCGTGCATTGAGACATTTTCAGAAAAAACGACTAAGTAACCAGAAAGAGAGAGTAGAGGGGAAAAAGAAACGGGAATTTGGTTAAGTATAGAAGAGGTAAAGGAAGGTCCAATATATTCAAATCTGCAATAGGTATTCCATTTCCTAGCAAGATATTTTATGTATGTTTCTGGAGAAGTTGTATACATATTGCATATACTTGGAAAGAAGTCTGAAGGTAGCGGGCACTGGAAACAACAACTAGAAATTGGAAATTTCCTAAACCTGCAAACTCAACGATCTGTGAAAGAGATGTCATGAAATGGTAAAGTATGGAAAGTGGTCATACGAGCTTCAAAATAGGCTGACAAGGGTTCCCGAGGAGACGTAAGGCCCTGACTATAAAATTTCATATCTCAAAACATTTCAGTGCAATATATGTAACACGGAAGAGGGGACGATGTGGGAGTCCAGAATTAAATCTGCATATCGCAGAAGCCAAAGTGTTGTTTGAAGGTCATGTAACAATGGAAGTGCAATTTAAAGAAAGGGGAAGCTCTCGGTCAGAATCGCAATATGAAAGCATGGATGAAAATGTGAATGCGTGAATCCGCCAACCCGCACAGTGAGACATTTTTGGAAAAAATGACTAAGTAACCAAAAAGATAAACTACAAGGGATAAAAGAGTGGGAAAATAGAAAGGCGGAGGGCAATTTTCGTAAGTGGTAACTCGTTTCAACAAGTCCAATTGTTGCAAAACCATCATTTTCTAGTAACTGTGAGCGAATATTTTGTTGAATATTAGATTTTATTGCAACTTCAGGGAGTAATTGTGTTCTTGATACATTCTTCCATGACTTTTCATATTAAGTTAAGTATTAAACTTCTTGCATGATGGGTTGTTAGCATTAAAGCTTAGTAATTGCATGTCTAGAAACAAGAATGACAATCTTGAATTTTAATATTGTAGTTTATTTCATAGGCCCATTTGACTACAACCACCATATTTCATTTTTTTTTTCCTTTTATTAATTCGCAAACAAGAAATTTGGTAATTTCATTAACAAAGTAAAAAATGCTCAAATAGAGGGCAGGGGATGGACAACTAATAAATTGTTCCCTTTCAGACTAAAGGAATCAAGCAAGTGAAAGGGAAATAAGAAATCATTTTCTTAGCAAGGATGAGATGAAAACAAAATTTCTATGGTGGGGCCTAGACTGCAACATTGTGATTTGGTCTTTCTATGTTCCATCTGCTTTACGAATAGAATTGAATGTTGGTTTGAAATTATCTAAAAATCATTTTTGTTTCCATAAAAGCCTAGTGGATGGACATAATGCATTGTCATATAATTGTTAAATGCTCAATTTTAGATCAAATTACTTAAGAAAATACAATATCAAAGAACTATGAGACTATCGAACCATGCCAATGAGAAGAGGTGTTAAATTTAGAAAAGAAGCAGCAACCAAGACTCCAAGGAATTTTTTTTAATAGTAAATCCATTAAAAAAAAAATAATACTGGGCACTGTATATCTATACATAGAAATTGGACCAAGTTCTTTGGGCCAAAACATTGAACATATTTTCCATAAACACGGGCACAGGATCTGCAACATGTAGGAGCCATCGAGATGGTCTTCAACATGCATACAAAACTGATTACCATGCTTTTTTTTAGGAAATCCTTGTAGTCTTCTCTTCGGGGAGTCAATGTTTGGTGCCCCGATCTAAATATATTGCGGAATACCTAAGGTGACAAAGAAACATGAGAGTGGTTCCACATTGGAATAAATCCTTAGTTTGAAGTAGATGAACAATAGTCCTGCGGTAAAATTGATAGTTCTCACAAGCTTCTCGTGAGGAAGAAGAAGAAAAACATTACAGGGAAAATGGAAGAGCCCAAAACTGAAAGTTAGGACACACCAAGAAACCACCTCCTCACAGTCGAAAACTTCAGGGACAGAGGTTGCATGAGCAATTTCAGAGGCCCAAATTAGTCCATTCTAGGTGGAAGGAGATGAGTAGTAGGAATATTCCTTGCACTAGTGGGAGTTCTGGTCCTCATCCCTTAAGATGTTAATTGTATATCCAGAGAACAGGAGAGTGGTCCCATAATAGAATAATTTTTTGGCTTGAAATATATCTCTAGGAGCATCAATAGATCATTTCCTTATAGTGAAAGACTTCTGCCCAAAACAAACTAACTTGGACCTCTGGAATTCCTACTTTCGAGCTGCAAAGTGGCTGTTGCGTTTAGTGTTAGTTTCTTTTCTGAAAACCCTTCTTTTGGTGTTGTCAGGGCCTCCATCACTGAGCCAGGAAGTGTCACCCATTATGGTTGATTTCAATTTGGGAACAGGAGTGGGAACAACGTCTAAATTTCCATCATCCATTGTTGTATCATCATCCATCAAATCATCTTCTTCTAGCTCGAAATCGATCGCATCAACCTCTGCATCAACCATCAATGCAGGCGGGCTGGTTGTCTGAGCAGGCAGGGTTGCCTTGGAATTAGTTGGCTTCAAATATATCTCTCGGTGCACCAAGGGACCATCTCCTTTTTTCTTCCTGGGTGGAGGGAGATGAGTAGTAAGAATATGCCCTGAAATAATGGAACCTCTGGCTATCATGCCTGGAGGTTTTTACTATATCTGGACAGAACTATTATGGAACTGCTGCCATAAGCTAACGAGAATTTTTGTTTTCTCCAGATGATGTTTGAAATGAAAATTGGGGAGAGATAATATAATCTTCTCTAAAACTTGGTTTAATGCGTATCAATGGAAGATCTCCTCGAGCCTTTTGCTTATCAATGACAATCCCTAGGGTTCATGTGAAATGATTTGTTACCATTAAATATTACAAATTACATATTTAGAAAAAAGTGCGAAGGTGGCAGTGACGACAAAGTGTGATTAAGAATTAGAGATTTTGTAAAGGCGCCAACAGGTCAATGCATGAAAGTGATTGCATCATGCTTGAAATGAATACTTGGAAAGGATAACACTCTTCTCGACAAATCTTGGTTTAATTCGTATTAATGACAAATCTTTTCCGACCTTCCAGACATTAATGAAAATCTTAATGGTTCATGCATGATGAGCTACTAGCATTAAATCTTAATAATTTCATATCTAGAAAGAAGTACAAAGGTGGTGGGGATGGCAAAGAGCGACTAAGCATTGTACATTTTGTCCACCTGCCAACCTGTGAAACAAATTCCAAGAAATGGCCAAGTATGGAAAGCAGTCAGGCGGGCTTCAAAAAATAGGGTCAGAAGATATACTTAGGAGACGTGAGGGGCTGATGGTCAAATTGTATGTCACAATGACAGATTTTGGTTGTCAATTTGTATATCGCAGAATTTTGGGTTTTGTTTGTAGGTAGTGGAACAATGGAAGCACAATGTTGAACAAGCCTGGCCAGGAACCTGCGATGGTAATAGTGGCCAAGTATGCAATGGGAAAGTGATTGTTCAAACTCGTGATATAAAAGAATTATACATACTCAAAATAGGGAATATTGACAGGCTTGGAAACAAGGCCACAATATCTACTCAGGAGACGTGAGGGCCCGATGGTCAAATTGTATCTACCCCAAATTTTGAATGCAAAATGTGTAACATGGAACATGAGACAATGACAGATTTCGAGGGTCAATTTGTATATTGTGAAACTTCGGGTGTTGTATATAAAAGCACAATACATTTGAAAAAATGACACATTCGGAAAAAGGACCAAGTAAAAAGAAAGTGAAAGAAAATGAGATAAACGGGATTTTTTTTTCTATTTTGTATATTGCAGAAGTTCGAGTGTTGTTTGCAGGTGGTGGAACAATGGAAACTCAATGTTGAAGTTGCCTATCCGAGAACCCGTGATCCAAAACATTTGTTCAATATGAAACAGGGAAGCCGTCAGTCGGGCTGGAGATATAAAAGTAACAGTGGAAATCTGAAGACATGAATCTCCCAACTCCCGCACCTAGACATTTTCTGAAAAATGAGTAAGTAACCAGAAAGGGAAAGTAGAGGGAAAAAAGAATGGGGATGGAAATTTTTGGAAGCGGGGATTGGTGTAAGAAATCCCCATTAATGTTCTTAACAGTAACTATGAAGTGCATTAAACATGTGAACAGGTTCTTCAATCAAGGAATAGATAAAGAGAGCCATGCTTATAGTTTCCAGTATCTGTTTGTATAAGAGAAACGTCGAAAAGCTACAAAAAAATCAATTTTGGGATGTTTAAGTTATTTTACTGTCAGCTTCACTGAAAGTATAAAATTTATGAATTTGAATTTTAATGTCCTCTCATTGATATGATAGTTCCATTGGACTTCACATAGTATATATTCTTTTATTTCAAATTATTCCAGGAGATGAATTTTGTTAAGTTCATCGATAAAGGAAAAGTGCTAAAATGAGACACACACTACATTTGCATCATAGAGCTTATATTAAAAGGAAAAGCATGGCCTCTATTATTAATTTTTCAGAACGAAGCATACAACCAAGAACTAAGTAAACACCAAATGTATTGAAAGTTGAGGCACAAGGCAATGCATGAACACAAAAGGCATGAAGCAAGATACCACAAGGTTCCATAGAGAAGTACGCATCGACCTTTGCATCAAACAATTTGATATATAAAAAAAACACATGTGGCATTGGTTTTCTCTTATATCTGGTATATGTTCCCATGCAAAAATAACTGGGGCCATGGGATATGAACAAAAGTATGCCAAACACAAGACATCACAAAACCAATGGAGCTTCACCACTATACCCTAGGAATAACCATACCTCAAAATGCGGAACAAGAAAGTTGTCAATTACTATTTTACCATTAAGCAAGATCAACATGGACATTTTCTTTTAATAGTGCCATGGTCTATCACTACCAGTTTTAACAATGCGAAATTTCCAATATTATTGGAAATGCCTGATGGTTCTGCCAAGAGAAGAAAGTTATTTTGATGGTTCAAAGGATGGGCCTAAGTTATTTAAAGTTGGATACTTTTTCTGGGGTTTGTTCTCATGCTTCCCATTTCTGGACTGAACAATCTTATGCATGTGTATATCACCAAAAACTACACCTTCCTGTATCAATTCCAATGCCCAAACTCCAATTTGGGCACCCAAAAACGTCCAGACCCCTCAAACAAAGCCATATCCAGTCACCATTTTTTTTTTTAATTTGCACACCCCAACAAATATGCAAAATTGTTACTGGAAGATGCAAAAAAACATCAAAATAACATCTATTGCATTTGTAGTTAGATTCTCCTTGTTGTTTCAAGTGCACAAGAAGAGATAAAATCCTTAGAAATAGAATTTTACAACTATAGATGTAAACTCCAAAGAACTCAAGTCCGACGAACATTCATCTGGGTGTTGAAGAAAAATTACAAACACACATGAGATATTTTCGTTTCTTGCCAAAGCTTGATATATATATATATATATAGCCGATATGCAATATTGCATTGTCCTCATTTAAGGTAAATTTTCTATGTATCCGAAAATCGCACAACATGTAGACACTTTTATCCTTTTTTTGTAGGTATGCCTCATATAACAATTCTGCTAACCCAGGAACCACATCTTGTAACATAGGTTGTCTAATTGTACAATGTACAGTTGTGTTTCCCACGGTTCGGATGGAAACATTGAAGCAATGTATATATATGTAAGGACATTTTTTATTGCATCATAGACAAACAATTGTATCATCACTTTTGAAAGCAGAAGCATAAGCAGGAGAGTTGCATTTGGCACATACATGATTGAAGGGGGTCGAGTACGCATTCCCTGCAACCAAAACACCCTAACCCTGGAAACGTGAGCATAACAGTTAATATATTGAACAATATAATATCCAAATGCACACAAAAAAAAAACTGCAGAAATTTGGTGAAGGCAATTTGTATGAGCAAAGTGAGGATGAATCTGTAGATGTATATGCACAACAATTGTAGAGATAGTTAGTTTCTTGAGATCATGTACTATGTCTGCTCTCAATTCTTTTACAAATGTTGCTTGGGTTCTGTGAAAGATCCTTTGTTTAACATCTCCTTTCTTTGTTATATTTTTTAAGAGCATAAGTGGAAATTTCCCTTTATGCAATTGTTGTTTCATTGACGAAAAAAAATTTGAATAGGGGTCGAACAATTGCAGCTGCAACATTGAAAAGTGCAACATTTGTGTAACTTAATCGAGATACATGGACATGTGAAAGTAAGGAAAAAACTGGATATGGAGAGCTGCACCATTTCCTTGTCGTTGTCTAACTCTCTCCATCTTTTATATGGAGAATTTATTGTGAGGCAAGTTTTCTCGTGAGTGAAAGTTGCGCCAATGGTTCTAATTGGGTAAATGTCGTTGCTCTGTGCAAGTAGGTTGATACTTGTGTCTAGGACGAAATGATATTCTGAACAAATAGCGGGATTTTTTTCCACAATACTTGTTTCGTTGAGCGATATAACTCGATCACAACCACCACGGTCAGATACTGTTTTGAGAAATATATTAAAATTTGTAATGTATATCCCATTACCTAGCAATATCTTTTCTACATGTTTCTAGACAAGTTGTGTGGGAATAGTCAGTGCGACTGTCATCAAGGCCTCCTTGTCTCTCATGTCAACACACATAATGGATCTAGTTTTGTTTGTCTTGTCCAAGTAGGCGCTATAGACGACCATTATGTCCCTGAAGAACACTTTTCTAGTTCGGCGTTTGTTCAAGCCCTCTATTGATAGTATTTTAGGTGTTACAAGTTTATACCTAGTGACATTTTTGGAACAGGAAAAGTAATGTGAATGGTAGTGTGCATTATTTTTTTGTTTTCTTTTTTCCTGGCATAAATTTACAAGTAGATGCACAACTTGGATGAACTATGGAAACAGTTTTGCAACCACGCCTCTTATTCTGTGGAACTTGTGCTATGTTCGGTGTCTCGCTTACCCTTGTTGATACTTCTTGTGAACTGCAAAGTATGTGTTGCATATGACATCAACATATTCACCATGCCATAGATGAATAAATAGTTGAGCATATTTGTTTGGTAAACATATGAGGAACAAAATGTATGCATCTTTACCTTTGGCCTTATCGGTCTGTTGATGTTTGGGATGATTGACTGCTCATGGCCATGTTACTATTCCAACTTTTTTTGATGCAAGCATATGTAGATGAACACCAGAATGACTAAACAAGCATATGCATTGTATATTTTCCATAATTGTTCTTAATGTCACATACAGGGTTGAAGGAGATGGAATATGAAATAGGGTTTCAAGGGATACTCAGGAAACATGAGGACCCAAGGGTCAAATTGTATGCCTCGTATTTTTTGACTAAAAAAATGTGTAACACTAAATAGGGCGTGATGGGGGGGTACGATGGCTAATATGTATATCACGGAACCTTTGAAGCCAGAGGTGCAATCTTGAGCTCGCCAGCCTGGGAACCCACGATCGACAAAGTGAGTAAGTATGGAATTAGGTAGAATCATGAGCATAAATGTGAACCCATGAGTCCGCCAACCTGCACACCTAGGCATTTTCAGAAAGATGACTAAGAAAAGCAACCAGAAATAAAAAATAGACGAGAAATGTTAAGTATAGAAGAAGGAAAAAAAAGGGATAATAGAAAATGGAAAAATTAGAAATGGGGAGGGGAATGTTTGGAAGCGAGAAGTCTCAACGAAGGCCCAGTATTGCCAAATCATCATTTTCTAGTCCAATATTATATGGCCCCACCCATTTTTTATGTTTAATTTACTAGTACAATTGGTATGCCTTTTCAAATATAGTACCACAGACCCCTCTGCTATCACATATAAGAATTCATCTTCTTATCCAACCAATCTATTTCTTTCAAGGTAGCAACACCGAACATACAATGGAAATGAATGCAAGTTAGTATGCAGAAATACATGTACACAAACAATAAATAAAATACTAAACACTAGAATATGAAATAAGAGTACAGGTATGCACCTCTGTAACTCCTCTGTTACATTCACGCCAAAGAGTCCATCGTCCTCTCCAACCACTCTGTTTATTTAAATGTAGCAATGCAAGAAAAATACAATGGACATGAAGGAAGTTAGTATGCAGGAAGAAATGTTAAAAAAAAAAAAACATAGTTCGGATTTTTTCAATGTAGTGGCACGGGAAATACAAAGAACACGAAGATAAGTTATTATGTAGGAAGGTACGCAATATCTACATACAATAAACTAGGTGAACGCATATACAGATAATAAATGAAATACAAGACAATGGAATATGAAATAAGAGTACAAGCATGTACCTTTCTATCTTCTCATCCACCGCTGCAGTTAAGACTCCTTCATTTTCTCTAGCTATTATGTTTGTTTGAATGTGGGAATGCACAAAATACAATGAGCATGAATGGAAGTTGGTATGCAGTGGGGAACAAGTAATATGTACATACACTAAATGAGAATCAACAAATAGAATAAAAGATAGTTAGAAACATGAACCTTTGCTTATCTCCATCCATGGTTGTAAATATATAAAGGTTTTTCCTGCCAAAAATATATTACAAGCCACAAAATATTAATAAATTGCATGGCCATAGCTAAATGATTTTTGTTTTTTGTAGCAAAGTATCTAGATATGCTTCCATACATGTAAATATAATTTTGCAGTATCTTTGGTGTACATATCATATTTCAAGTACAAGACAAATTGTATTGTGGTCACACCAGTCTGTGTAGAGGATAAAGAGGTTGTATTGTGATATAAGCACATTTCACCATAAATGGTTAATAAGTGTGTTTTTGCAAGATACCAGATATATAAAATATACAGAACAGAAATAAAATGCTAGAAATGGAAGAATAAGAGTAAAATATCCAGCATAATATTCACAATACACAGAAATGATACTCGAAATAGCAATAGAAAAGCACTTCAATTCAGAAAGCAATGTTCACAGGCCTCTTCGAGGGGGCAACCTCCAGTCGAGCAACGCTCTATTACAATAATCTCCAAGATAGGGTTCTCATACCCTCACCTCTTATTTATACTAAATATGTCTATTAAGAGAAGCATCTAGAGGAAGATCCTTCTACAAGTGGAAGCTTCTATTAGGTCTTCTTACATCTGCCTTATTCTATTTTATTGAAAGGCCTTATTAATATTGACCTTTATTACATCTGAATACATTGATCTATCTATGTGCGGGTTAGGACCTTAACATGTTCGTCCCCTTAAAAACAGCCTTGTCCTCAAGGCTTGAGATGTGGAAACTATTGCAGAATGGTAGCTCGTTCCCAAGTGGCATCTGCTCGAGTCATGTCTTTCCACTATACTAGCACTTCCTTGATGGTTCTCTGATGCAGGTGACACTCACGCTGGTCCAAAACTGTTTCTGGCTGTAGCCAAATGGAGCCTTCTTCAACTAACTCTGTAAGGTTGGTTTGAATTTGGCACCTGGTTCCAATCACCTTCTTCAAGCATGAAACATGAAAAACAGGATGTAGCCTCGAATGACTGGGCAGAGCTAACTGATATGTGAATTGTCCCACACGCTTGAGAACTATGTAAGGGCCATAGAATTTGGGTGTTAGCTTCTGAAAATGCTCGACCTTGAGGGAAGTTTGCTTATATGGTTGCAATCTCAGAAACACCTGATCCCCTTTTGCGAATTGACGTTCAGAGCGACCTTGATCTACTTGCTACTTCATTCTATTATGTGCCATGACCAAGTTCTCTTTAAGGGTATGAAGGATGTCCTCTCGAACTGTAAGTGTTTGGTCAACCGCCCGAACCTTCGAGGTACCTGGTAAGTATGAGAGAACTGAAGGTGGCTTCTGTCCATATACTGCTTCAAAGGGAGTCATGGGAGTGGTTGTATGGTATGTGGTGTTGTACCACCATTCGACGAGGGGTAACCATTGAGCCCACTGGTGTTGTTTTTTAGAGGCAAAGCACCTCATATATGTTTCCAAACACTTGTTGAAAACTTCCGTTTGACCATCCATTTGGGGATGATAAGATGAGATGAGATGCAATTGTGTGCCTTGTATCTTAAACAATTCTTGCCAAAAATTGCTTGTGAAAGTTGGGTCTCGATCAGAAACAATAGAGTGCGGCATGCCATGCATCTTGAAGACCTCGTCCATGAAAATTTGAGCCACCGTGGATGCAGTAAATGGGTGGGAAAGAGTGAAAAAATGATCATACTTGGAGAGGAAATCCACGACCACCATTATGACTAATTTATTCCCCGATTTGGGTAAGCCTGTAATAAAGTCCATAGAGATATCCTTCCAAATAGCAGGGGGAATCAAAAGCAGTTGGAGGGTGCCTGGAGATTTGACTGTTTCTCCCTTGTTGTGTTGACACACCTCACATTCAACGAAAAACTTACGGATGTCCTGTTTCATACCATCCCAGAAAAAAGAGCATTTGACTCGGTCATATGTTTTGGTGAACCCTGAGTGCCCCGCTATGGGTGTAGCATGAAGCTCAGAAAGCATCGTGGATTTGAGCTTGGATTGTTTACTTAAATACAAGCGACCTTTGTATCGAAGATCATCCTAGAGCCAGGAGTATCCTAGGGGAGCCAGAGCCTTGTTTTGCAGTTGCTGGATCATATGTGAACTTTTGGGATCTTGAATCCATTCCTGGTGCACAGCTTGGAGCCAATCAGGTACAATGAAGGAAAGAGAAAAAATAGATCCTTCGTCTTCATATTTTCGAGACAGTGCA